>JAYGGG010000505.1:0-152716 GCA_036346245.1 Bonia amplexicaulis | reverse complement strand
TTTTACCCTTTTACCGCCTGGATGTACCGCAAACCATAACTATGGAGTACAGTGCTACAGATTCAACAGCCAAAGAATGTACGTGTAAAGTTGAAAAAACAGATTTACTTCTCGTGATCTTCATTTGATGTGTCAATCTTGATTACAAGAGGCTGCTGCAGATCCGAGGGAGAGGCTACCACAGGAAGTTGTGGAGCTCCTACATCGACCTCTCCATTCTCTGCCAATGCCTTCTCCAGAGAAGATTTTGCAACTCTTGTAACACATATAATCAAGATAACTGCAGGGGCGCCACAAAGAAAACTGTCAGTATATAATGAGGAACGCATCACCGTTAAGATAATACAGAAGCAATTGTTTGACGGAATATGATGCAAGAGCTACATCCTCTACGTTAGATTTCACAGAAAAAAAAGGATTACAAACTCAAGATCGTCTTAAATATTCGAAGTATGATAGAAATTCATTAAGCTGAGTAGCACACCTATAATTCTGAGCTCTCACTGAGATTCTGTTTGATTTCCAGCTTTCTCTTAATAAGACTATAAGAGTGAGGACTATTTCTAAAATTGATCTTCCACATTGGCAAATAGAGCCAGTTAAATATTAAGTTTATTTGTTGCCGAAGACCTGAAGCTACTCTGGATAAAATAATCCAAAACATAGTCCTCACAGTATTCACTAGTCATACATACTCAGAACAAATCCTTTACGGAAACCCCTGATCTCTGCAGTCTTTCTTTATAAGTAGGTTAGGCAACTAAGATCTAAGGTGTTACCAATGATCCAATCACCTAGAAGTTCCCTGTTTATATGACAATTAGACCCATATACATTCTGGATTAGATGTTAGCCACTCTCTTGGGTTTGAAATGTAAAAGAAATTTGCTTTCCAAAAAAGAAAACATTAGAAATTGAATAAAAGCACAGCTCAGCTCAAGATATAGCTTTCCTCAATAGTGTATTTCGATGCAACAAAAAGAATGCCCCACAAAAATAAAACTAATACATACAAAAATACTGCTCTATTGAAAATAAATTTTCTCATAACTTCAAGCAACAGACTCTTCAATTTTCAAGGCATCAAAATTGAGTAGAGTCGGAAAGAATAACCCTTGTAACTTCAGCAAACCATTTAAAATGTAAGCAAGAGTAACTAAAGTTATCTTTTAAAGAAAGGGGCAGTAAGGTTTGTGGGGAAAAGTAGTAGCACTTACCAGACATTATGAAGCCAGCTATTAAGAGAATCTGGAAAGAAGAATCAAACGGAAGCCATTAAAAGTTGTACATAACAGCAATATCTACTTTCAAAAGACAGAATGAGAAACAACTTGAACAACAACATATATCTGAGTCATTGGAGATCAGGAAAATAAGACTTTTCACCTTTCATTTCTTGACCCTAAATGATAAAATTTTTCCTTGCTGTAACACTATTTTTGCCTACTTGTTCACGCAATCACGTTAGATGCTTAACATTTTCTTTTCGTGTCTCAGCTTAAACTAACATCAAGTATAGACAACTGCTTTGTAGTGCTACCATGAAAAACCAAATACATGGGCCAAATTGCATACACCAACAAGCCACTACAACATACAAAGTACCAGGCTACCAGCACCATAAGTTCGAATCAAGCATCTTGTCATGAAATTTTCATCACTCATTCAAATGTAAAAGTAAAATAAAATAACTAAAAAACTTATATAGATTGTGTCCATGCATGCAATTTAACTTTTGCATAAGTTCATTGATCAAACATCACAGGAAGCCAGATGCAAAGGAAGGATATACTACACACTTTCTATGGATAAATCTCACTCATCTGAATTGTGCACAATAAACAGATGGCTTACAGCGAAAAACATGAGTCACAATATTCATGGAGAAACCCAAACGAAACAACAAAGAAAATATCACCAAAAATTTATCTTCTCCTTTCTCAAACGACATGATATCTATTGTATATGCAGAGACTTACTATGAACTAGTAATTCGAAAAACACAAACCAAATCTATGCACAACATATTGTAGGCAAATGCTATAATACTCAATTACTCACCCATCGGGTAGTTGAGATCTCGCTCCACCCATGCGTCACATCAGATAGATCTTTTAGTGTTGTTCCAACGTATACCAAAGCGAGAGTGATTGGCTGGCAAAAATAATTTATGATTAACAAAAGTAGTAGCAAACACCTGGCAGCATGTGTAGTAATAAAAAGTAATAAAGTAAAATGCAAGTTAGCAAATGGTAGAGTATCATGTTATCAGTGACTGAATTTTCTGTGTAAATATGGTAATGTGCTGATTAAGGAACTGTATAATCAAGTACCAATTTCTGAAGGAGAATAATGTATCTACTCATATAACAGAGCATTAGGCAGCAAATTACACAAGCCTGATAGCGAATACATGGTTTCAATTATGTAGACAATGTAGTGGGCGATAACAAAGCGAGGTTTCATTGGGCCAACCAGTATGTGCCGGTGTGTTGGTCCCACAATATTGCTCAACTAAAACAATGATTGAAAATTACATAACTAAGAAAAGACTTGAAGCATACCAGCATCCCCAGCCAAGAAGCCAGCATGTATTCTCCAATGCCAACAGGAGTGACAGACAGCAGGTAGTTCAACATGTTAAACGGAAGTAAAGGTACAAGCCTTAGTAGTAACACAATCTGCGAACATAAATATGAAAAGTAAAACATAGTTAGGTTGATTATGCTATCAAGGATAATTCCAATAACATGTACAACAAGACGTAATACTGCGAAACAATCAAATTACATATTCCTAACTCCTGCAAGGCTCAAACTATAAAAAAGTCATCACGCAATTACAAATTGCAACCTAAGTAGCAGCACCTACAAACCCAAGAATCACATAAATTGCCTTTGTGGAATCATATGAACGAGGCAAACATGCTTGCTAGATAATTGTATTTTGGAAATCCCGAGTTTCTAGTATCACCCTTGTAAATCCTTCCTAGCAATAGTCTTAATCTTTTTAACCTTAACAATCATGTGGAACAGGAATACTATTTTGCAAACCACTTAGATGTTCATGTTACTTTATTCTTCACATCACACGACTGCAAGTCTGCAACCTGCAGGCTGCAAAAATTTACCTTGAAGCCAGACCTTTGGATGGCAATAGCTACTGCTTGAAATTTGGGGTAATCTTTGCATTTGGAGAGAACATAAGGCTTTCCAATCTGCAAAAGTAATATAAAACTATAACATATAAAAATAGCAAATAATGCAAATACATGATGAAACTAAGAGGCAAAAATTTAAACAGTCTTTAAAGATCTGAGGGGACATAATTATCCATATGAACAAGGCACATATGTGCTATCAGATTATGTTTTATGTAATAACAGTTGAAACACAAGATAACTACATGATACACGCTTCAGAACATATAAGAGAGCAATGACCAGAAGAAAAAGTTGCAATGAATTGATGAGTTGGCACCAGTTTAAATTATTACAATATGTAATTAAAAGCATTTAAAATGTGTAATTAAAAGTTTAAATTATAAAGGCATTTAAAATCATCCTTACCGTTCTACCAAGCAAAAATGCAGCAGTTGCACCAATTGTTGCTCCAATGGAATCAGCAACAAACCCAACAGGCAGGCCAAACAGATAACCACCTCCAAGCTAGCAAGGAGAGAATGCAGACTAGTCAACCAATTAAAATACATGTACTATACTCTCACCATCTTATGTCAAATAAATAGGAGAACACAGCAGACAAAAATTCCACCAGAAGTGATTGATAAAAGAATAATGGTAATCGTGCTTACTGTAAGTATTGATGCTGGAACAGCTAAGACCGTCAAAGGGATGTAAGCAAGGGCCCTGTAATGTACAGCATGGCAATTATTAACATTATATCTCAAAATGTTATTTCAAAGTTGGAACTGAACTTTTGATCTTGAGCAACATTTTAGCTCTGTAAACCAAGTATCAGACAACTACCTCCCTCCCTGTGTGGGTTGTGTGTGGTGTGGTGTGGACTTTCAGTTTTTTCAGGGGTGTGCTAGGAAGGTGGGTCTACTCAAAGTGTGCTAGGAAGGTGGGTGCGAATGCGAAAAATCAAATGCCTAAGTGGTGAGCATGGCAGGGGGAACATTGAGTTCACTATACCAATCCAGTTATGTGACAGAGAGTTGAATACTTAGTTACTTACAGTACCAAAGGACCCCATGCACCCAAGTTCTCCTTGATCCAAACCAGAAAGTCCTTCAAAATCTGTCAATGTCACAGGGAAATTCATCATAAATAAAACGAGAATAATAAGCATTTGAAGCAAAAAAATGTTTGTTATGGTAAGAAAACCATTATATTCCGGCAGCTACAAAGATAAAAGGAATGAAAGAAATAAAAAGGGATAGAAGAGTTTATACTCTTAAAACAATAATTTGTAAAGCTCTATGGACCTAACAAAGATAGGACTATCACAGAGTTATGGAATTATGGTCTAAATGAGACACAGTAAAATCCAGTAGAGACAAATTTCCAAGAAAGATAAGTTTGACTTTGAACAAATTCTAGAGAAAATGAAAGCTAAGTGTTAACACCGATATTTGATTCACAGAGGGATCTATATCAACAAGGTGCTCGATAAACATGAGTTAACACCATCAAATGAAACCCAACAGAACCAAAACAAAGTCAATGTTAGGAGTCTGGATATTTTTCTTTCTAACTCCCAAGCTAACTCCCATACCAGTATTATGTACCGAAAGACCATCACATAGTATGAAGAGTACCAGGCAATACTATCTAAGCATAAATGTGATCAAGATCAATAGAGAAAGGTGCACAGTATTAATTATGGCAAACTAAATGCAGTTGTAACATGGAAAAGAGTATCTAAGGAAATGGTTTCACTTTGAAAATTATTATCCTGGTTCCCTGCGTTACAGGTGTGTATCCGTGTATGCCAATTAATTATTACAATATGAATGTATTCAGAATCGAATAAGATATGATAAATACCAGTGTTCCAGAAATGAGTCTATGTCTCTACGAGGCCATATACATGGAACAGGCACCCTTGTTACCGTGTAATTGTTGATTAGACCGCATAGTCGAGCCAGTTAAGGCACATAGTCACTACTAGGTGGGTGACCAAATGAATACCAGTTGCTGAATTTTATAACCTTGATAAATACACATTTACATGGTTAAATACTTTGAAAAATCATAATTACATAGATGAGATAACTTCTGCCTACAACTGATTTTACCCGACCAAAATTGGCACCCAACAAGGGATGTGATGAATAATCCTTGTGAAATTCTGCTGCTAGTCAGGAAATGTATTTCAATTTTCTGCACAATTTGCGAAGCCCCGTATTCTTGAAAAAAAAATCCGAAGCCACGTATCTTCATGGCATGTATCAAAAACCATACCGTATTATAATGAATTGGCCAGTCTACCCTATACAACCCTACAATTCTGAACGTCTAAACTTTCGAATGCGTACTTGATACAGGCGACCATTAGCTCCATGTGACAAGAATTTCCAGCCATATACAACAATGTCTGTTAGAAATAATCTTGACTTAGAGTTCAAGACGTAGTAGAGTCCGTCTCCGTGTGTAACTCAAGTTGAAGTTGTGCCCAACTTGAAGTCCGAATACGTATGCTAGTAGAAAAATATTAGTCTATATATTGAGAAGGTTTGTAACTAGTTTTGTAAGAGAAAAGCAAGGAAAAAGAGGAGCAAATAAGATAATAGAAAAATCCAGAAATTATCATGTGTTCTCTCAGTTTATTTGCGATGTGTGTGTTTTCTCCTGGAATAAAGTTAACAAGTGGTATCAGAGCCTAGGCGAGAACCGAGTCGCTGAAAAACGTCTTGGCGATTTCCATTTCGGCGCATCTCCGTTCGTGCAGTGCTCCCGAAGTCTTTGCGCGGCGCGTACGCAAATTCCCGACGCGAAGCTAGACCCGAAGCCTCCGTCCTCGCGGCGCCAAGTCTCTAAGGAAGCACGGCGTCGTCTCTTGCGCCAAGACAGAAAAGCATCACAGAAGGAGAGAGAAGGTGTCGCCGTCCAAACTCAAGTAAGGTGAAAAGAAATCGGAACGTTGAGGAGATGTGTCACCGTTCTATATCAAGTATGAGTTTAGTAAGTCTTAGTTGAGACCGACCGCCTCAATGTTTTAGAATCTTTACATCTGCATAAACATGTGCCAGTTAATTTGAGTTCCTACATGTAGCTTGCATGTAGAACACTTCATGTGGAGGCGTGTCTGGTAGTTCATAATGCATTAAGACTAAAACTAGAGTATGTTGAGTCAAGATTAAAGAGGAGATTATTAGAAATAATCTTGACTTATCTTAACTTAGAGTTCGAAACGTAGTAGAGTCCGTCTTCGTATGTAACCCAAGTTGAAGTTGTGCCTAACTTGAAGTCCGAATACGTATGCTAGTAGAAAAATATTAGCCTATATATTGAGAAGGCTTGTGACTAGTTTTGTAAAAGAAGCAAAAAAAAAAGGGGAGCAAATAAGAGAATAGAAAAATCCAGAAATTCTCCTGTATTCTCTCAGTTTATTTACAGTGTATACGTTTTCTCCTAGAATAAAGTGAACAATGTCAAACCAAAAACTTCTATTTTCGCAAAATTTGACAAAACAAAGTATAATCGAGGGACAAAGTACATCTAATCAGGATTCAGGAGACGGGACAAAGCTACATTTCGGCAATCCGGAGGACTTTCCCTATGCGACACCACACTACCAGGTTAAGCGGCACAGATAACCAAGCACACGTCGCATGATCGCGTCTACCAGGCAACAAAATCCAAATCACCAACTAACTCGACGAGAAGTCGCGCACCTTCTCAACGGGGAGCGTGAAGAGCGCGACGCCGACCGCGACGAGCAGAACGGCGGCGACGGCGAGGCGGCCTGCCGAGGGCCACGAGAGCGCCATGGACGCGAGCAGCCTCCGCCGCCAGGGCCTGAGCCTGAAGTCCTCCCTTCCTCCCCGCCCTCCACGCCGTCAGCCCAGCCCCCGCCCTCCCCGCGCCCGCAGTCCCACCGCCGCGCCTGCCAGATTTGCCCCAGATCTGCCTCCTCCCCGCCCCCGCCGCTGCCTCCTCCTCCTGCGCTCCCGCCTACCGCTACGCCCTCCCGCCGCGGCAACTCATCGAACACCTGGCGCGCGCGCGCGAGAGAGACAAGGAGAGAGATGTGGCGCTGGATCTGGAGCAAGGGAGGCGTCCTTCCCGTCGAGCACGCGTCGCGCGTTGCGTGGCGTGTTGCTCCAATTTTTTGTCGCCTTTTTTTCGGTGGGAGGGGGAAGAGAGTTACAAACGGCCAAGTATTAAGCAAAATCTGTATACAAGGATGTTTATATTCGTATTTAAAAATATTTGTATCTGTATTTAAGAATATTTATATTCGTATTTGAGACTGTTCGATGCATATTCCATCAGTTTCCATTTCTAGCGACCTTTCTGAAAATGATTGTATGAAACAATTTTCTGATGAATCAAAGTTAAAGAGTAAGAAGTGAAAATTACTTTGCATAACTTTTAACTCTATGCGGTACACTGCTAACCCGTGTAGACGTATAGCCATGTTACATAAATTTATTCTACCAAGATTTGTTATAAAAATTTTAGGATATTCGCATTCGGTCGAATTAAGTACATATTCAATCCGAATTCGTATTCGTTACGACATTCGATTCGTATTCGAAAATATGAGAATTCGTATTTGTTTCAAAAATATGGATTCGTATTCGTATCTGTATTCATTTTAAAATATGGATTCATATTCATATTTGAGACTATTTGATTCGTATTTAATCTGTTTCCATCCCTAGAGAGAGCGGAGGCTTCTCTCACTCGCTCGCAGGCTCGTAGGTTCATGTTGCTGGAATTGTTCACACAAATAGCAGCTAATTTTTATTTAAAAAATTGATCATCAAACACTTATTTTACAAAAAAACATCCTTATCTCTGAGCTCGGTAGGTGCGATAAACGATACGTCTAACCTGTTGTGCCACCAAAGCTCGGTAGGAGTTGATGGCCGTAGCAGGCGATGCTACCGTGGTAGGGAATCAAGTAGCGTGGCAGCGATGGGGTACACGGCGCTGCTGAGCCCCCTGACTCGGTAGGACGCTAACTCCTGCTGAGCAATGGGAGCTCTGTAGGTGGCCGGGCTCGATAGGGGTTAGGGGTGGGGGGATCTTGGGATGGCCGACTGCGATGACACACCAACGCGACACGACGCTTGATTTTCGTTGCATTCGGCAGGAATTCCGTGGCCCTTCGCACTCATGTAGGGATGTCGGTCGCAAACATCCTCCTACATGCATAAAATAGGTGGCCTCGCTTTCTGCCCTCTCATTTGAAGCCGTGTGGCTCAGTTTCTTCCCTGCCAAGTGATAGAGCGATGAGGGAGAAGAAAGAAAGTGAGATTAAAAGGGGAGTCTACAATAGTTTTTCGAAGTGGTTTTGCTGTGATTTAGGAGATTTTGCGGTTGGAAGGATTGTATAGCGGGTGAAGACCTTCAAGAAAATGTGTGCTTCAATCGCATACGAGCAATGCGTTTAATATATTGTTAGGATTTTATTAGCATAATTGTGGTTTAGCAGTGTGGAATGTGCTTGGTAACCATATTTAGTTGACGAGTGTATTATGTAATTAGCCATGTTTAAAACGTATTAGCGGGGATAATGATTCTTTTTATAAATAGTTGAAGAAATTTGTGCTATTATTTTTAATATTCCCGGTGCATTCGTAATTTAGAAAATATGTATGTAAGTATGCACGTACATATTCTATGGCTCTTTTGTGATTAAAAAACTATAAAAAATAATGACAGAATTGCAAAAATGCGCATTGCTAGTTATACTATCTGTGTGCACATGTATGTATATACGTGTGCACTTGTATACATGCATATAATCACATGGTCATAGGCATAATGATTATTTTTTGTAAATATCTAAAGAAATACGTGTTGTTATTTGTAGTGTTCCCAGTGCGTTCGTAATTTATGAAATATATATGTAATTTAGCACGTATATATTTATTGCTCTTGTGTGATTAAAAATATAGAAAATGATGCTAGGATTGCATAAGTGCGCACTGTTAGTTGTAGTACCTATGTGTGTATGTATGTATGCATATGCATGCGCACCTGTATACATGCATGTAAACACATGGTCGTAGGCATAATTGGCAGCTCAGCTATGTACGTGTACATGATTGTTTTGAGTTATGCTAGGATGTAGCGAATGGCTGTTGGTGACGGTTACGAATGTGGTATATTGTTGGACCCATCTTGAGATAGGCAACATCGTTGACCGACGTGGGAAAGGGGTGATTTTTCCGATGGCACGATTTTTTTGGTAATCGTGCGATCGGAGAGCGCACGATACCGGAATCATGACCGCACAACTACTGTGCCCGATGTGGAGCAGCAATGCTCTCTGATTTGGGGGAAATCCTTGTTCTTTTGAAGAGATGGAGGAGAAGAAAGAGCAGAGTGGTCTGGGGTCGTGGGGAGTCTTTCCTGATAGAGACATTGGATATTTAAGATCGAACGGCTGATTGATATGCTGTTGGAAACGCTACGAACAAAACATTGTTCCCTAGCTTTTCTTTCATTTTTTTATTTGTATACGGTACATAGACCCGAGCTTTGCACCGATTCTCTTCTCCAAACCATTGCATGCATGCATGCTCGAGTACAAGTACAACCCACATCATCTAGGTACAGTGTTCTTATAAACATCTACTAGACGTGTACACCAGCTTCTAGCTAGCCCAAACCAGACCATGCAGCAACACATGCATGCAGTATTACATTATGTATCTACCTATAGATCAACTACTTAAGCCAAACTCTTGTCTCTTTTCTCTCTCTCTTTTTTTCCTGATTCTTATATGCTTTCCTGACAACCACCAACTTAGAGACTTAAATAACTGAAGGTAAATCGGTTACACGGCAAAAGACCAGACTTATACTTACCAGTAAAGTGAAGAGAACCAACGACGACACAAGCTAGTATTCCTCATGCATGCATGCAAGCATGGCAGCATGGTAACCTAGACCCCGCCGCACCTGTAAGTGAACTTGCAGCTCTTCCCCACCCTGACGGTGTACTTGTGCTGCGGCTTGACAAGGAAGGGCGGGAGGCGGAGCAGCGCCTCGCACACGCAGCCCGGCTCCACTTCCTTCAGCCACCGGCAGCAGTCCCTGTACGCGCGGTGCTCGTCGTCGTGGTCGTCGTCGTCATCGTCGTCGTCGTCATCGTCGTCGTGGTGGTGGCCATGATCATCGTCCTTGTGGTCATCGTCATCCTTGTGGTCGTCGTCATCGTCGCCGTCGCCTTTGTCATGGTCGTCGTCCCCGTCACGCACGCGGTGGTGCCTACGTTGGCCACCACCGCGAGTGTGGTTGCCACGGTGGCGGCTACTGCCGTTGCGGGGGTGGTCGTCGTCAGCAACATCGGTATCGACGGTGATCATCGACGCGCGGCCATGGTCGTCGCCGCCGCCGTTGTCATCGTCGTCATCCCCACCATGGTCGTCATCGCCATGGTGATCGTCGTCGTCGTCATCGTCGTCGTCGTGATGGTGGTGGTGCCTGTCCTCCGGGCTGGAGGGGGGCAGGATGGCACACGCCTGGCTCGCGATGGCGAACTGACTGAGGCAGAACTTCTTCGTCTGCGCTGCGGCGGGCACGCTGAGGAAAGGGAGCAAGAGGATGGCGGCGAGTATCGCGGCGTGAAGTGTTGAGCCAGCCATTAGCTAGAAATGGTTGGGTAGGGCAGCAGAGAGGCAAGCTCGAAGGAGCACTTCTTGGATGGTATGCGTCTGGTGTGGTTACTTAGTACGTTCTTATAGCTATATGGCTGTGAGAGCATTATTCAGGGGTTAAATGCACGGGGGTTTTCTTTGCATGGTTGCTGCATTTGTGCAAGGATGGGAGTAGGAAAGTGGGTGATGAGTTGTAGGTGCTTCATGCTCGCGGTGTGAGTTCGATTGGCCGCCGTACGACGAGATCCGCCGGCCCAAAGCGCCGGCTCGCGCAGTTGCTGCAGCGATTTTTCGCTCGAGGCTGCGTATCTGCTGGGTTTCTGTCCCTCACGGATCGCAGCAGATACAACTGAGAAATCAGTCTTGAAAAAACAATATATTTCAAACCTAGTTACTTTAGAAAAAATCAAAACGAGCGATGGCTTATTTGTCTCTAATGTTAGCTCTATAATTGTTTATAGCATCAGCTAACAACAGCAAGAGATGACCACTCCAACAATTTATCTATTAGCATGAATCACAAAATTTACATCACCATAAAATAGTGTTTTCTCTTAACTAGCTCCACATGCCATGCTTCGTCATTCTTCACCGCAACTCTTCTCACTCTCTTTGCGAACTTTCCCAATCTCTCACAACTCTCCTCCCGTGTCTCCAAATCCATGCCAAATTTGCCTTCTCTATCATCTGGTCTCGCTGGTGGTCAGCACCGGGCTCCATCTCGTTCATCCTCCGAGAACCCATTTTATCCATCTCGGCGAGCTTGACGCACTCCAGCGGAGCTTAGGTTGTGCAGTGGATGTTGGTCGTCGCCAACGCTGCTACGGGCAGCATGGCCATGCGCAGCTTGGAGGTGGTGAAATTCGTGAGCTGATCCATGCGTCCATGCGTATAGGTACAATTCATTCCCAAAAGCGACATTTTTCTTGCTCGATTTGGAAGTACTTAAGTTTTATTAGTTTTACAGGGGATAAGTTTTATTGAGGTTTTATTGAGTTCTCCATTTCCTTATTAAGTCTAGCTTTCTTCCATTTTGTGCAGTTTGGCTGAATCTGTGCATGGTCGCAGCCATGGTTACCAACTTACCATGGAGGTCGTCGCCGGCCTGTGCTGGCAGTCGCCGCCGCGTCGTGGACATCACTAGGACCCACAAACCACGTCGTGACGGGACGAGCCCCCTCCAATGCATGTGTTCCATCTCTTGACTCCTTGGTTCGCACGAGCAGATCGTCGTGTGCAAGAGATGGCTCACTTTCCCACACACCCTTTCTCCGCCATGTGCTCTTCTGTCCGACGTGGGACAGCTAACAGATGACCTACGTCACCTTGTTGGAGATGCTCTAACATGACTTATACATCCAATGGATGGGTGATTGCTAATCATCAAGGACGCGAAGATTATAAGATCCCAAAAAGGAAAACATCAAGCATGTGAAACTGCCCTGATGCCTACCATGAAGACCTGGTGCTTCTCCATTTCTTTTTCTGTCGCACATCACATCTCTATTCCAAAGTAACTCAAGTGATGAAGTTGGAAAATAATAGAAGGCAACATATGCTATTATGCTATAAGATCACCAGTTTTAGCATACTCATGTCTCCTGGAATCAATTTTCAGTTTTCTACCAAATCAACATAACAAATTCTGAAAAGAATTGACGATGTAGTCTATAGAAGGTTCCAGTACCCTTAAAAATTTCTTTCAAATTCAAAATGTGTTAGAAGAGAGATAAAAGTTGGCCACGACAAAAGCCAACACAACAGCAACAGAAAGCGCACGCATGATGCAACCGATACATTTCATTGCATTTCATCATTTCAATTGAATTACAGTCATACAGACTAAGAATCGACAAAGCTGACCTAGCACAAAGTAACTTCTGTAATACACACTGCGCCCTTATTTCCACTTGAGCAAACCTTGTGCCAGTCCATCTTTGCCGTGCCACTTTGAGTGCATTTATGATCACAGACCGCAAAGCACCAGGCTTTGCAGCAATGCAATTGGAGTACACTAGTCACTAGAATATATATTAGCAATAACTCGCTCCAGAGTAGCAACGGGGCTAAGGAAGATATATGAAAGTCAGCACACACACGCACATGCACACACTACAACATTCATGACATGGCACCACAAAAGCACCGTTATAGAAACACTTTACACCGAACAGACAAGGAACTCATGCTAGGCTTAAATTCTTGGTTTTACACGTCTTCCATTGGCATCGCCACCATCAAGGACTTCATTTGAATATAAGCAGGGGCTGACCGAGTGCTCGCTTACCTTGGCCACATACTCCAGAAGCTCGGTCAGAAGGGATGGGCAGCTTCGCTGCAAATAATCAAATCCATCGGTCTGCATGACGGCTGCATGAGAAAGAACATGGTTAGGACGATGTTGATAGATTAAGAGCGACTATCTATTAGGGGGGTGTTCGTATTGACTGCGGCTAATAATTTTTGGCTGAAAATGAATAGTAGTAGCTGAAAGAAGTGTCTTCCGGAAAGAGTGCGAGCGGTGGAAAAGGTGAGGGAGAGATGCGTGCATGAGACGAGAGCGAGAGGAGTATGGTGAGTGATGTGCCCGTGACTTCCTGCCTTATCATCGAAGTGAGATGGAAGCGGAGAAGACGCTTCAATAAGCTAGGTGCTCATATTGGCTTCTGGCTTTTTCAAACATAAGCCAATACGAAAACCCCTTATGATCCATCATACATGTGACATGCCAGTAAAATAATCCAGACATGCTACATGTATCTAATACAACATCACTACATCAGTTTGCATGACGCTTTACAGTTTGCGTAGAAACCAAGCAATGAAAAACATTAGAACATAAGTAGCATTGAAGTTGTGTCCGAAAGTTTAGAATTCTCAAATCCGGTAATGCCATGTGGAACCCATACCAATATCAATTGTACTAATAATTAGATGACACATTGCAGCAACACTGCATGCAAGAAATGATATGGGCAATAACCGGGCAAAGAGAACAGGTAAACATTTTGCTACGGCTGATCAGCTTGTCAAGACTCAACTTGCTCATTTCTAACAAGTTTTTAACTGCTTTTTCAAAGAATATTGTGAAACAACCTATTCACATGATTTCCAAGAGAAACAGCATGTTCACATACAAGACTACCATGAAATTGAGCCAGAATCACATTGCCATCGAACTAATAAAGCCCCAAGCCCCCATACCCTATAGTAAACCAGCCAAGGGCCAAAACTTGGCCAGTTAGTTGGTTGTGTCAAAAGCCCTAACTCTCGCAATTTTCGTGCTCCTGTGCATTGTGAGACAGACATTATTGTCATATTGGGGTTGCTTCAAATCAAATCAATGTAAAAATTTATAGTAGCCAGGCAGTAAGGAAGGAGGCCTGCTGTAGTGAAAAGTGAAAACAGTGACAATTTAAGCTCTAGTGCGCATAATGTCATAGGACCTCCATGCATCATAGGCATCTCCATTGTAGTAGTTAGTATTACATCAATGTTCCAGTGGAAGTGATCGTAGAATTGAGTCTTTTCATACGGAAAAGAATTTCTTCAGCAATTAGAACAGCTATATGAATCAATTTATCTGAACAAACTTATTAAATCCACTGGTTTCTAAGAGAAATCAACATACAATCAAATTAAATTTAAAAATATTCTACTTACCTTTCAAATTCTCAGGCAAGGCCACAAATTTCAGGCAAACAGTCTTTAGCTGATAACAGTGGTGCTGTTCAGCCAGCGCCAAAGTGTTTGCAACTGTGTTTATTGCAACATAGTCACATAGTTGGCGTTCACTGAGCAACTTTAGTCTCTCCAATGCATAACAGTCTGCAGCTGCAAGTAAATGCTGAGCCATCAAAGTAGACACCCAGGTTGTATTTAAGCCAGTAAGCTCTTCAATGTCAGGCAACTCATCCCAGTACATAAAATGGAGCAAGGCCTGCAAAATACAATAAGGATAAACTCTGGGTAAATCAATACTGGAAGGTTAATGTGCAAGGAAAAAAGATATAACACATTTCTGCAATTCTACCAGGGCTAAAATATTGCAAAAGCTACATAGTATATCAGGTAACAGATAAACTCCACTACTATATTACAGCCATTAGGTGAGAAAGAAGAAATGGTTGATAGCAGCGTATTGCATAACTAGCCTAAAAAGATGGTTGCCAAACCATGAGACGGTAGCTGCACTAGTGGCCATGGAGCAGCATATCAGCAGCATGTTATGCCTTCTTTGCTTTACAGTGACTATGGTACATGTGTATTTTATGCACCTTACAAGTTTACTACACTTTATCCACCATGCTGTACTCATCCTATAAGTGGGAGTGGGGGAGGGGAAAATGTAGGAGGAAATAGTTGAGATGCTTTTGTAGCTAAAATTTATTTGTATCATAGCCATCCCCATAAATATATCGTCAAATAAAGGCAAAGCCTTTACCTGCTTCAGTTCTGAAATAACAAGTTGGGACATGGTTACACACTTACACTGTTTCCATGTTCCAAATGTTTTCTTATTCTATGTTGTTGATAGTAATATGCAACATGGCTGCTAACTCAAATTACTTTTCAACCATGTTGCTTTAAACATAACTTCCTAACTACCACTTCAATGATATAACTAAATAAAGATAGTAGCAAAAAGAAAATTGCCCTAAGACATTATGTTTGTGACAAAATCAAAGGGAATACACAACATGGAAGATAAATTAAACAAAATAAACTGGGAGCCAGCGAAACCTTGAAAACTGGAGCCTCCATGTCTTCAATCTTTATGGACTTCATGTTTTTATCCTTCATGGGACCAAAAAGCTGTGCCCTAAAAACTGGTGACCGAGCAGCCAGAACCACCTTGTGAGCAGGAAATATCTCTCCATCAACTTCAAACGTAATGTCAGTGCTCTTTCCACTCGTCAGTAGCTGGCCAATATGCTGAGACATGTTGGATGGTGGAACTGGTATTGTATATATCTTTGGCCCTTCAGTATGTGATTGAACAACACCAACGGTGCAGTTTACCAAAAGGCAATCATCTTTAAGATAATCTGATGTTTCCAGGGCAGATCGTTTGAAGAAACGCTTGTAACCCCTGCATGATGCACAGCAAAGATCAGCCACTTGCTAATACTTGTGGACAGTAGGCAGAATCCAGGCAAGAATGAAACCAAGAAACCAGACAAATAGGATGAGGGAAGAATAAATTAGTAATCAGGGTACCAAGGTGAAAACATAGATAAATCAACACATACATGAAATAAAAAAGTGAAATGTTTGCATGAACCGATCATTCCCATTATACCAATTTAAATAGCATGCAGAAACACAATTATATATCCCAAATGCCAAATACGAGGTGATGCTGGTTTCAATTAACATGACAGTTTCAAAGGAAACTGGAATGGATAATGACTAACAAGTTAATCAATTTCTGTGCCATTCAAAGCACCGAGAGAAAATATCAACCCTAACTGCTCCTGCCCTCTCCACGATCATCAAAATCAAGAACTATGACCCAACCAATACCAACAAATTTGGGACCAACCACATTCCTACAGCATGATTTCACACCGAACCGACATGCCCAGCCTCATTTGTTTACAAACTGACAAAGTGACAAGTCAAATAATGCCCTATGCAGATAACAAGAATTTCATCTAAACCATTCAACAAACCAAAACATAATAGCAATCAGCACACATAAAACAGCAGGGAATCAAAACATTACATTAATTAATAGAGTACATACGGCATAACAACTCCAATTTCAAAACAAGAACAAACATGCATAGCCATGAATAGATACAACTAAGATGCTAAGTCCTACCAAGTGAGCTAAGAGAAGCGAATCCACTAAAATCTACAGCCATCCAACCAAGCCATCTCATCCATACAAACATAAGTAGACTGAAGCACGCAACACATGTGTGGCAATAGTCGGAGCAAATAGTTTTGATTCGAGAACATCAATAATAAGAAGAATCGTTCTAATACATGCACTAAACATAATCCACTTCTCAACTGTTGCACATTAGAAACACCCATAAACACAAGTCGTCTGCTGAACATAAAAGGCTACAATCTGACATCCAAATCTCTTAAATTTCCCACAAGCACTTGATTGCCACCAGAAAATCTAAGTAATTTAACATATATAGCAGTTCCTACTCAAGAACATGATCAAATTAGCAATTCCAAATTGGCACGCACCACAAAAAAAATTACATTCTGGATATCCATATTACTAACCCATGCAGTCCGATCCAAATGTAACAGCACAAGCCGAGGGGACTCACCACATGCTGCCGCGGTACTTGAGGGTGTACGGCCCGCCCTCGAGCGACCTCCCAAAGTGGGTGTGCACCTTGTCCTGCCCCTTGCCGCTCTGGTCCACGAGCGTGAGCTCGAAGAGAGCGCGCACGTCGGTGCCCTCGCTGGCGAGCGCTATGAACAGCGACACGTACGCGGCACCGTCCTCGGCGCTCTTTCCGTCGGGGTAGAAGTATATCGCCCACTCGTAGCCGCCGACGGTGAAGGACTCGGAGGCGATGTACTTCCCCACCCCGATCCCCTTGGAGAGCGAGTACCCCGCGATCTTAAAGTGGTGCGACCCGTTGACGGTCTTGGTCACCGACGTGGAGGCGGTCTCCGCCGGCGCCGCAGCGGGGGAAGAGGAGGACGACGACGACGCGGCGATCGGCGGAAGGGCCGCCCCGCGGGGGCGGCGCCGGCGGGGGAGGAGGAGGGGCCGCCGCGGCAGGCACGGCCGGCGCCCATCGACGGCGAGATCAGCCTAGGGTTTGCCCGCTTGCGGCTCGGATCGGATCCAGCTCGGATCGGACGGATCGCGCGCGATCGGGGCGGGGAGCGCCCGATTCCGCTGCGCCGGTGGGGATATTTGGGGTCGTGGGGATGGATTTGGGGGAGAAATGATGACGAGGGAGGAGGTGGTGGTGGTGTTTGCTTTTGCCTTTCGGCTTTCTTGGTTCGGGTTTGGTGGTAATAAAAACGGGTGGGGGAGTCAGCCGCGCCGGGGGCTGGTGCCTTGTGGGACTTGCCGACTCGGCTCGATGAAGGCTCTGTTCTCTAAAAGCTGTTTTTTAACTTTTCTACAATAACTAATTTTTAAATGAATTATTTTTTCAAGATAAAATCTACTAGTTAATTATAGTACATATTTTACTGACTTTATTTATATCGGCAAAAATTACACGTGAGTTTCTGTTACTATGTAATCTCTTATATAAATAGCTCAAAAACCACAAGCCGCAACCAAAAGTCATAAGCCGCAGCAAAAAAAAAAACAGGCTTGAAGGCCGGGTGGGGTGGTGCCGCCGTGCCGGCCTCCGACCTGGTTGTGTTGCCGGATTCCGGGCAGGGTGACAGGGCCAGTCACCAGTGCTTGGTAGAGGTAACCGTTGTCCGTTGGTAGTAAAGCTCGGTTTTACATTGGGCTACTTGGTTTCCTTTATTTTGAGGATGGCTCTCTTGTTTTCAGACAAATTAGGCTACGTTTGTTCATTTGAGTTGTGTGTTAATTTTAGTATTCGAGTTCATTTCTCACCGAAGGTATAAAATGATGGTTCTAAATGTAACTTGACATGGGTGTAGAAGGGTCTAAAGATCTTGAGCTATGAATTGCCTCTCTTAAGGTAGCTATTTCAAGCAAGACATATGGAGTACGTTTTGTAATTGATGTTGAGTTTTAACTCATAGTACGATTACTCATACAATTTCAATATAGATCTGCATGACAAAAAAGTATGTAAAAATGCATTCACTTTTGTATTATCAAGGATTGTTATAAAACTTGCATCCTAAAGCATAAAAAATAGAAAAAATCCGACGTCAGAGGGTTTATATATTGCTCAAAAGGCTAGCATTTACAATTCTAACGTATTTACCGTGTCACAATTTACAAATACTCCTTCAACTACTCAATGGACACAGTGGCGCAGAGAGGGGGGGCTGGGAGGGGCCTGGCACCCCCTAATTTTATACTAATCATTTATTATGTAGTTAATTATATGTGTTTAATTAGTGGTTTGGCCTCTCTAAAAAATGTAAAGTACGCTTTACCTAATGATCCTGCTGATTTCTCAAGTCAAGAATATTATCCTCCCAAAGTGAAGTGGAAAAATATTATCCTACTGATTTCTCAAGTCAAGAAAGAGCTCAATTAGAGTATCAATTGCCACATTTTCAACATGATGTATGCAATCATCCAGACCTAAGAGCATTACCATCACTTGCTGATCTAACAAGTGGACCAGTTAAGACTAGTAAAGATTCATCTTATCCTATGGTAGACAGGTTGTTAAGATTAGTCTTAACTCTTTCGGTTTCAACTGCAACCACCGAGAGACGTTTTCAGCTATAAAACTTGTGAAGACGCGACTTCGAAGTACAATGGGAGATGGATTTCTACGAAATTATTTGGCAATTTATATTGAAAAGGAATTGGCCGCAAAGATTAGTAATGATGATATTATTAAGGCCTATAATCTTGCTGGTAGTCGTAGAGGTAAGTTGAAGTTAATAGAGATGTAATTTTCTTTGCATTGTAATTTGCGAAATATATTACTGTGATATGTGACTATTGGATCGGTAAATCCGGCATGGTTCATTGGTTCTACTCTACTTATTGTCCATGTTGCCTCCCCCATATCCAATTTTTGTTTCCACCACCGAATGGATGTAAACTCTTCTATGACTATAAAGTCGTAAGTCCTTCTATAATTACTTATGGTGGTAAGCTCTTTTACGACCATGAGGTCGTAAATCCTTCTACGACTACTCTATGGTTGTAGGCTCTTCTACGACCACATAGTCATCAGCAGTCCTACGATCACCTTATGATCGTAGACTATTATACGGTTTTTATATCCCTAATTGATTTGTCAAGCAACGTCTTACTACATCATGAAGGCGTTTGATAAAGCGGTTAGAACACATGTTTACCTAATAACCGCATACGATCACTCCTTGACAACAACCGTTGCACGACGAACGCCATCATGTCTCTCTGACAATAATCTCCGTTAGACGGTTATCGCCCGAAGCGTTGCGACGTCTTCTAGCACCAGACAACATCCGTCGTTTCATCAAGTATTTAATGGTTAGTGCCAGAGAAGAAGACTGGAGTGAAGCTAGATTAGAAATAGTGCAGACTCTTTTTCTTTGCATTACACAGTTATAATCATTTTCTCTGATTAGTAATCACACATAACGTAGAGTTATTATTCTCTCAAGAGAAACCCCAAACCTGTATAAAAATTCATATGTCCATATTCCGTAAGATCATAGCTTAGTCTTCTAAGAGAATTCTCGAATCCAAATAAATTATACATAAGATCAATATTAAAACACCGATAGGTACCCTATTTAGAAAGCAGAAATTCTAATTTTGTGGTATAATTTCGTTGAAAATCCTTTTTTCAAAGGACCAAAAAAATGCAAAGGTTTCCTCTGCAATTTTCTTGGTTCTCGGTCGAAACCACATGGCTCAATGTCTCATGCCACCCTTCCTTCCTGCCATCCGTCGCCATCCCACTTCGCTTCAGACTTTCGGTGCCCCCCGCGTAATCGAAGGCGAGGCAAGCCGCAACGCGCGAAGGCGCCGGCCGGGCGGGCGGGTGGCGAGGCGCTCGGGCGGGACAAAGAGCAGGTCGACGCGGGCGAGTCCACTCCAATCCCTACCCACATCAACAGGTGCTCTCGCCTCCTCGATCGCCTTCTATTTCTGCATTCCTATTTCTGTCCGCCACTTCTCTAGGGCAAGTGGGCATCGCCGCGCTCGCCTGAGAGAACCGGAGCTCACGGCCCGAATCGGCGGTGCGGGTTAGGGGTGTAGAGACATTTACTTGGTTCGTTCTTGGATTGCTGGTGACTAGTGTCCATTGGTCAATTCCCGTGCGGGCAATCGAGCGCTGCTTCATCATGTGCAGCATTTTACCCTGCTGCGTGCGATGTATTCAGCTAAAATCCTATCCTTCCTGCCACGTAGGAGTAGTGTAGTTTGTTTTCAGCAATCATCAATTCACCATAGGTCGGAGATCATTCTGATCGAATGTTTATGATCCACGGAGGATAGGATGTAATGTGGCATTTGACTACTCAACATACAATTTCATAAAAAATAAGCGCGCAATATCTATGCTGCCGAAGACAACACAGAGCATTGAGCTCAACTTTTGACAGCACAACACACGAGCTTTTTAGTAATGCTTGAAACATGACACATCTGATAGGAGTCTGCATCAGCGTATGTATGGTATTTCACAATGAAACATGAAGGAAAATATACAATAGCCAATAATATGTCCACAACTTTGTCTCAGCATAAATATGCGCTGTCATATTAAGAGGGGGGACATGGTCTTGTAAGTTACAAATCTAACACAGCTTCCATCCTTTTGTTGCCACTGGAGGATGCATAATTGGCATGCCCTATACATCATTGCTGTCAAGTAGAATGCACTGCCATCAACTGTTTTCCTCTTGGCACAAGATTGGACATGGGGTGAGTCCCGAATAGCCCAAGAATAACGTATACTTTTCAGCTTTTGTGGGGGTCCGTTCTACCATTGACGGTGCTTCCATCATCGGGCAATCTTTGAAACAATTTGCATAATGAGAATTATATTTCCAACAGGCTCTTATTAAATTATTATTGGACCCTAATTCTAATTCACACCAACATCTCTCATACAACTCACTTCTGAAATGTGGATATTGAACGTGTTTACAAGTCCTAGTGCCACCTACATACATCGTCAGGTGACACTGCTGAGGCCTCGTAGCCACTCACGACCCATCAGTTCTTTTGCTCTGGCCACAAGAGCGGAGAGAGGTATGCTGTGCTCCATGAGTCCTGCATCACCCAAGAAGAACCTGTAGTTTTCAGCCCTTGAGGGTGTACGTTCTACCATTGACAGTGCTTCAATCATCCAGCATTTGTTGAAACAGTTTGCATAGCTAGAATTGCACTCCATCATGTATATGGCTTGTTCAACTATCACCCTCCTGATTCCGGGACAATGAGCAGTGGGATTGATATTTGCATTAAGTGCATTGACAAGCCTCTTCACAAATCTTTCCATAATCTGACCATACTCTAGTTCTCGGGCAAAGTCTTCAGGAATGACATTACATATTTGTGAACTAAGGCCAAGAAGGACCTCTAGTTCTGCCCCTTCTGCGTCCATTATTTGTTCCAACACCTGTAGTGGAAATAGATATGTAATGTAAGCCATGATTAGTAAAAACATACTTTTGAGAAACTTCAGTTACATTTGCACCTATTTAGTTAAGTTGTAATACAGGATATTTCTTTGTACAACAGTAGTTCTTACAAGTCACAGTGTTCAAATTACTCAATTGCATGACGTAAATTTGAAATGCTGCAAATACGAAGAGCACGCATGTGTGCAGATAAACGTCCAAAAGTAGAAAAATGGAGGTCAATATTCCATAACAGTTTATGAACGAAAAGCAAAGATTGCAAGAATGTGTAAATAGTAAGCTACAATATCCAAATCTACTATTGAATTTATAGCTCGAATTAGCAGGGCTCACCTCTCGCAAGATGTAAGATAGTTCCTTCAGGTCCGAGTTACTGAGCTCGGATCGAGCATGCGTGCACATGTTCCGCAACAGGCTTGCTGCTGCGTACCTGCACCTGTCATCATGGATCATAATTGTGAGTTCCTTAATGAATACATACCCTGGTTCCCGTAACATAGCCAAACAGTTATTGACACTATCCATTGCCAGCACTGCAAGTGTTTGCCCCGCTATCTTTCGTAGCAAGTTATCTGAATTGGTACTGGAGGGTGCATCTCGACTGAGAAATGCATGCATCAACCTGCTAATGATCACTCGGATGTGCCCAATCTCCTGCCTTGTGTTCCCATCAATGGCAAGGCTTCTAAGGATTTCTGCTGTCAGCTCCCTCAGTTCTTGGCTGCTCCTGCTTTCATCCAAGATCTCTGCAAGGTTGCTCAATAGGAAGGGATGTTCCGAAATTTTCTGTCGCAAAGCTACACCAAATCTCCCTTTAGTTCCTGCAAGTCTTCTCAGCACCTTCAGTGACGAACCCATCAGCATTGCCTGCTGTGCGTCATTAATATTCGTCATGTCAGTTCCGTTGCCTGTAAAATCTATGATCTTCGAGATGAGGTCTGTTGCTCTGCTGATTTCCATGCAGTTTTCAATATCAAAGCTAGCAAGCTTGTCAAGAATTTGCATGCCCAGTACAGGAAGGAGATCCTGGTCTGTCAATGGCTCCTCCTCAGGAACTGACCAGCATTTTGTCATCCGCTTCCAGCATCTGAGTAAACGGGAGTTTTGTTCATCCATGTTAGATGGCTCCTCCTGCGGAATCAAGCAATATATTACCATCTGTTTGAAGCATTGAAGTACCCAGGAATTATGTTCGCCCATGCTAACTTGCTGAATTGGGCAGTCTTGTTTTGCTTCTTGGCTATCTTGTTTTGCTTCTTGGCTATCTTGTTTTGCTTCTTGGCCATCACTGTCCAGAAGAGGATTCTTTATTTTCGGTCGATGAACAGTGCCCAGAAGTGAGGCTATGATCTGCATTGCCCCAGGAATAGGAACAACTTGGAGGCTATTAGCAAGCTCGGCGGTGGCCTTTGCGGCGAACAATCTGACAGTCGTATCCCCTTCACTTGTCCAGCCCAACATATTGAACAACGAGGTTACCGTCTTCGTGGAAGCGGCGAGTTTTGAGACGGTTTTAGCCTTAAAGGGACCTGTTTTAAGCAAGGTGTGCAGCATCTGAACCCCGTAGAGCTGTATATTGGGTGAGTCTGAGTTCAGGGAATCCATGGCAAAGGTGATGAGGCTGATCTTCTTTGGAGCAAGCACAGCCCCTCCCATGCATTTCTCGAAGGCATATTCGTAGTACAAGTTTACATATTCCACTCCCAGCCGACCTCTAAATCCGGCACGACGGATGAGGAATCTCCGAGGGATGAATGAAAAGACCTCGAGCATGCCGGCCACAACGTAGAGAATCCCTTGGCCAAGCACCATCCCGTAGAAGATACCTAGAGATGGCGCCAGGTTTGTCTTGTCCCCGAGGTCTTTCTTGTCAATCTGCTCACCATTAGTCATGTGGTATCAGGCGCATTAGTGCGAGCACGACACGCACGACAGCTGCTGGAATCTGTAAGTTGCCAAATGACACTACCACTAAAGCACAAACCTGGTACACGATCATCGCAATTGGAAAGCGGGAAATGCACACCAACATCACTATCGCTGCAAACATGCACATGTTTAGAATAACTCGACGCCAAAATACTAGTTTGCTGCCCAGAGGACTATGTACTAGTTTGATGATGCTTGGGAACCGCAGCCTGCTGATTGTCACTAGGAGCACAGACACAGACAGTACTAGGTATGCTATCCATTTGGCCATTGAGTTTTTGGTAATGATTTTGTGGGTTTGGTAATCATAATAGCGATATGGTTTGGCCCGTGATACAAAGGGACACATCAATAGGATTGCAATCATGGGGCTCCATAACGATATCGCACGGCGTAGTGGATTGCATATAAGCAGTCTTAGAGCCCCCGGAGACAGTAATTTGCCAATTGCAAGTAGGATTGCCATTGTCATAAGTAAAGACACCAATCTACTTCCATAGCGAAAATACTTCAAGAGGAACATCCGGACATCCGAAAAATATACTATCACAATCAGCAGCCCATTCCAGCCAAGAGGTCTAAAAGCTCCTCTGGTACTAAAGAAGAGTTGGTAATCCGATCTGTTGTCGCGGGTGAACATCCTGAAGTATATATGGCGTAATTAAATAAAATGGACACGATGTGCCTAAATCACAAGTATATATATGTTCCTTTATACAGAGAGAAAGATTGATGCGTAGAATTCAAATCAAGTAGAGAAGTGCTTGCTTTTTTTTTAGAAACAGGTGGGAAGTGTTGCTTTTTGTTTATATGTTCATGCAGTAGGAATCCAATTTGTCCAGTCTATATTTTGGACGCAGCATGTGGAGTTGTATAGTGAGTCCTCTATTTATCTGATTAATTAGTGTTGTCACGATTTGGGCGCACTCCAAATAAGCAGCGTACATATTTCATAAGACCCAAGGTTTTAAGATCATAAGTTGCAGAAACCTTAGGATCATAAAACATGCCGTTAAGTGCCACTATGTATGCTGACATGCTGCGTAGGCCGCATATCCAGTGAATATGTGAATGGATGAAAAGTTTTGTAATATCAAATGTACTAATTTAAAAAAATCTCAAAAATATGGGATATAGGGGAGGGTATGCTCTACAATTCTGCAAAAATTCAATAGCAAACTCATTCGTATCTGCACGACACAAAGGTGGTGATCGGTTCGGCTGAAAGCTGAAAGCTTATGGCTGAAAACACTGTAGCTGGCTGAAAAAACAATGTAGCTGAGAGAGGCTTATTTAACATAATTAAATTTAAAAAAATTGAAAAATATAAAAAATATGTTAGCCCATCACAGACAACGCAAACGAATACGAGAAAAAAAAGAACCGACAAAAAAACTCAAAAAAAAGTCAAAAATTCAGAAAAAGACGAAATTATGAATAGTACAAAAATAAGCTTAAGCTTTAAGCCATAAGCTAAATTGAGCAGGGCCTAAGGCAAATACTCGCTAAAATAGTGTTTTCATTATTTTTCTAAGTATCTATGTTCTTAATATCTCACATATACAATTGAGTTTAATCTTGAAATTTTAAAGAGATAAATAACATATCTCCTATATGTGAGAATTTTTAGAAATTCATAACCAAAGTTGCATTTTCACGTGATATTTCGCCGTGCTCTACATGCATATATATGGCATATATAGACTTGCTGTAAATATAGTTGCATACCTTACGGCTTCTAGGAAAACTATGGTTGTCGCGATCCAAAAATCGTCATCGGGACGGAGCACCGTTGGGTACCCGCCCAGCAGGATGACGGTTGCCCAGGTGAAAGCCAGTGTGCCGAGGGCGTTGCCCACCCTTTCCAAAGCGACACAAGTGGCGAAGCCATTCGGTAGCTTCTGCAGTGCGGCGACCTTGCCTTGTCCGCCGCCGCGAGGAGTTATTTGGACGCGGTGCTCTCCGCCGGTGCTCTCCGCCATCGCTTGAACGCGCGACCTCGGCACACCGTCGCGAGCGACTCGCAGGGGAGAATGTCCACATTTCTGTAATGCAGCTCAGACGCTACTAAAACGGCAACACCACACACGTACGTACGCGGCATTGACTCCACAGCAAGTCAATTAATCTAAGCCACATTACTCGACTAGCTTTCCAGGTCACAGAGAATATAGGTAGGACTGTGCACTTCTCAACCGAACCGAAAACATGGACCGGAAAGTTCGATCTCTCTTTACTCTCTTTTCTCAATCTTTTTTACAAGTGTGTCTTGTGCCCTGGAAAACAAGTGTCTGCTAATAATATAATTAAGGATCATAATGTTCTTTAACAACTTAAGAATCATAATGATCACAATTATGCTACAGTTCTTTTAACAAAGATCATGATGGCTTAGTTCTAACGTTCAGCAAAATAATGGCCTAGTTGGTGGCTGCATGGAATATGAAAGCTCAAGAAGGCCTAGTTGGTGATAACTAACGATTTAGTAGCACTATAACCACTTCTATAAGATTCTCTGTCTTGAAATGAAAAAAAAAGGTTGGTCCATAAAAGGTTGCACTAGTGATCAAAAGATGGGAGATTCGTTTGCTTACTTAGATTAATCAAGGCGACACGTTTAACTACTGATTGTTAGCTCGATCACCATTAATTAAAGACGTTTTACTACTGATTATTCGTTTGCTTAGTTATTTGGACGCGGTGCTCTCCGCCTGTGCTGTCCACCATCGCTTGAACGCGCGACCTCGGCACACCGTCGCGAGCGACTCGCAGGGGAGAACGTCCACATTTCTGTGATGCAGCTCAGACGCTACTAAAATGGCAATGCTTGATCCACTTCATAATTTCAGCACATATAAGACCTAAATTACTTAGATCAACGCCACGGTTTCACACACCACCACTTTTTTCGATATTGAGCAAGTTACCAAACTACCTCTACCGTTTTCCTTGAAGCTTCCCGCTTTCTTGTCATCCCTGCTTGCAACCACCTTGCAAGCTTAAGTCATCTTCGGCGTCTCCCTAACCGTTCTGGACCTCAATAACTCCATGTGCCTAGTCCCGGTCCTTCCACGCCTCATCATGACCCAGCTCAAAAGTCCTGCAACCAACACTAACAAGCAAACCATCACGCGGCACCGCACATACGCAAAGATCATCAATTTGCATAATCAAGATGAATTCTAGTGAACAATCTCAGCAAACCAACTGGTCTAATATAATTTACGAGTCGTAATATCCGGTCGACCGCCAAGTCGTGAAAGCACCTACTGACTACTAAGTCGTAAGAAGTAAGAGCATTTGTCGACCACCAAGTCGTAAGAGCAAGAGCTCTGGTACTCGCAGGTAGACAAGCTAAGATGACAGAACAAGAAGTATTCTTTTGCAAATTTCTCAAAAACCAAACTCAACCTCTACGCAAGC
The DNA here is from genome assembly GCA_036346245.1 of Bonia amplexicaulis. NCBI lineage: Eukaryota > Viridiplantae > Streptophyta > Magnoliopsida > Poales > Poaceae > Bonia > Bonia amplexicaulis. The sequence goes on along the minus strand of JAYGGG010000505.1, from coordinate 125,317 downwards.
TCTAATCCAAAGGTCAATTACTCATCACAACCATGGGATGACCTCCACATGGTATCATAGCCCGGTACATAGAAAACGACGTGGTGCTCAACAGTGGAAAGCACAATAGAATTCCACTCCATTTGTCTTTCGTCTTGTTCATCATCTGTGTGTCTCGAAGTGGGTTTCCTCTTTTCGGTTTGCCATCAGCGTACAGAAGTGCAGATACTCGGAGGTTCTTTGCAAGCTCTGTGGTGACCTTCGCGGCATATAATCTGATAGTTCTATCCATTGGACTTGTCCAATCCAACATTCTGATTATGCTGGTCATCGTCTTCGTATTTTTACTACTTAATAAGTTTGAGTTGATGGTTGGTCCATTCTCTCCCATCCCTTCTCACAAAAAAAGCTACGCTGACTGATGTGTGGGCCCCTACCCCTCCTCACGAAACCGTACGCCTGCCTCCCACACCGAATCTTCCGCCCTCACCTCCTCCCCATAGATTTCTACGTCACCCCCACCCCTCCGCTCCACCCCGCATCACCTTCTCCCCATCCCGCACCATCTCCTCTTCCGCCTCCCCACGCACCGGCCCTCCTCCTTCCTCCTCTTCCTTCCCCCCCCGCATCGCCTCCTCCTTCCTCCCCACCCCGCATAGCCTCCTCCTCCCCATCCCCGCCCCGACACCGCCATTGGATGAGGAGGTCGCCCCCCGCGTCGCTTGCCCCCACCCCTCTATGCATCGATCCACTCTGTCGTTGGTCCTTGCCGCCAAGGTGAGCCGTGCATCGTCTTCTCTACTTGGACATCGATGCCGGCGACCACATCTTCACCGATGACCACCTCCCCTACCTGCTGATTCATGTAGATTTCCGAAGCAAGCTGGTGGGGCTCCTCGCAACCTACTCAAGGCACACTAGAGCCAGTAACGGCACCTGCCCCAAGGAGGCCATTTAGGCAATGGATTGGCGTCGGTGGAAGGTCACCTCCACTAGCACCGCCACCAGAGAATAGATCACAAAAAAACTCGTCATTCCGACCAATGCACACCCCTCGAATGTAGCCCGACGTTGGTGAAGTTAATGCAGACTTCAAAAACCCATGTTGGTTGTAAGGAAAGAAGAAAACTTCGTTGTATGAATCCAGGTTGCATGGTAATTAAACATCAAGACCATATGCAGGAAGGTAAAGAAAACAACCCGAGAAAACGCTTTTGACTTGGGGTTTTTATGTGAATTCGGTGGAGTATATATTTCCAGTCAGGTTGGGGCATTCGGATAGCTGTATATATTTTGGTTTAGGGTCATGTTTGACTATATGTATCACTCTTTTTTTAAATTCTATTGTAATGTACGGACATTTTGCTAGTAAGTGGTGAGTTTTGAAAGGAGATGTGCCTTGGTTGGTTCCCTGTGAAGAAAGCTGTGCAGCATCCGAATCCCGTACAGCTGATTGTTGGATGAATCTGCGTTTAGGGCATCCATGGCAAAGGTGCTGAGGCTGATCTTTCTGGAGCAAGCACAACCCCTTCCATGCATTTCTCCAAGGCATATGCATACTACAGATCGATTGATTCCACTCCTCACTGACCTTTAAATCTGCCAAGCACCATCCCATAGCAGATATTTGGAGATGGCTCAAGGATTGTCTTCTCCCCTAGGTTTTTCTTGTCAATAAGCTCATCATCACCGTAGTAGTAATGTGGTCTAAGGTGCTTAGTGCGAGCAAGACACGCAAGAGTGCTACTGGAATCTGGAGGTTGCCAAATGACACTGTCGCGAAAGTGCAAACTTCAAATACGATGGTCAAAATTTGATCATCATATGGACCAGCCAGAGACAAGGGTGACATCACTATCGCAGCTAGCATGCTCAAGTATAGAATATTATAGCCTCTTCTTTTCCTCCGAAGCCTGACAAGAAAAACTGATAAAAAGACGGCAATTTCCATAAATTGATCAACAGCTATCACGCTTGTTTCCACTTTGGACTTTGGAATGTTCAACTCTATAGTTAAGCTTTGATGACATTGATGCAGCTGGCAGCAGGAGCTAGACTGCTAGAGTATAATTTGTAGCAGTCTGTTTTGTTTCAGTTTACTAAGGAAGATACTACTTATTATAAAGTACAATTTTATCTCTGGGGATTGTCGTGTGCAAACCTACTTTTGAGTGCTAAATTGCTATCTCCTCACGTGCTATATGTAATTGCTTACCTTGCAGCTTCAAGGAAAACCATGCCTGTTGCAAACCAAAAATCATCCTTGGGGCGGAGCACCGTCGGAGAACCGCCTAGCAGGACGACGGTTGCCCATGTGAAGGCCAGTGAACGAACGAAGCAATTCAGCCGCTTTTCTGGTGCGGTGACCTTGCCTGGTCCGGCGCCAAGAATATAATAGAACCCATACGTTATCAACACCATACTAGTGCCATTGACTGACCAAGTCAGTCAAATTATTGATCAGGGAAATTATTCGCTTTCAATGCAGTCATGGGCCAATACAAAGTACAGTTCTTAACATAATATGTGGTACAGCAACGTCAGGTATGCCACGTTCTAATCCCCTCTTGAAATTTAGTAAACTACCTATATGTGGTCCAGTCCCTGCCCTTATAAACTACCTATTGTAGATGGGAAAGTAATCTCTCGTAGAATTTTTTTGGGAATAATAATCATGTGTTGTTCCATAGGATTCCCACACCTTTTATTTATAGTATCAATATTACAATCCGACTGTAGTACAACTCACGACTTGTACGCAACTTGGACTCTTATTAAACTTTTATTGAACCCTAATTCACACCAATACTCCCCTTCAAGATGGACATGGGATACAATCATGGCCATCTTGTTATATAAAGCAATATTCTTATTAGAATCTAATACTTTACTAAACCTATCGTAAACTCCATAACGAATACCACCACCATGACATTCACATATGCCAAAACTGCCTCCAAAGGCTCTCATCTTTTTGATCTTGAGAAGGTTTCATTCCTAGACTACAAGAAGGTTTCATTCCTAGACTACCACAACTTGTTTGGGGGAAAATGTTTTGTTGTTGTTGAATAGTGTGTTGTCTTATAGGACCTCACACCCTTTATTTATAGTGTCAAGGTTACAATCTGATTCTAGTACGACTTAATAAACTCTTATTGGACCCTAATTCTAACTCACACCAACATCTTTCATACAACTCACTTCTGAAATGTCGATATTGACCGTGTTTACAAGTCCTAGTAACACCTACATACATTGTCAGGTGACACTGCTGATGCCTCATAGCCACTCACGATCCATCAGTTCTTTTGCTCTGGCCACAAGAGCGGAGAGAGGTATGCTGTGCTCCATGAGTCCTGCATCACCCAAGAAGAACCTGTAGTTTTCTACCCTTGAGGGTGTACGTTCTACCATTGACAGTGCTTCCTTCATCCAGCATTTGTTGAAACAGTTTGCATAGCTAGAATTGCACTCCATCATGTATATGGCTTGTTCAACTATCACCCTCCTGATTCCGGGACAATGAGCAGTGGGCTTGATATTTGCATTAAGTGCATTGACAAGCATCTCCACAAATCTTTCCATAATCTGACCATACTCTAGTTCTCGGGCAAAGTCTTCAGGAATGACATTACATATTTGTGAACTAAGGCCAATAAGGACCTCTAGTTCTGCCCCTTCTGCGTCCATTATTTGTTCCAACACCTGTAGTGGAAATAGATATGTAATGTAAGCCATGATTAGTAAAAAACATACTTTTGAGAAACATCAGTTACATTTGCACCTATTTAGTTAAGTCGTAATACAGGATATTTCTTTGTACAGCAGTAGTTCTTACAAGTCACAGTGTTCAAATCACTCAATTGCATGACATAAACTTGAAATAACACGAATACGAAGACCACACATGTGTGAAGATAAACGTCCAAAAGTAGAAAAATGGAGGTCAATATTCCATAACAGTTTATGAACGAAAAGCAAAGATTGCAAGAACATGTGTAAATAGTAAGCTACAATATCCAAATCTAGTATTGAATTTATAGCTCGAATTAGCAGGGCTCACCTCTCGCAAGATGTAAGATAGTTCCTTCAGGTCCGAGTTGCTGAGCTCGGATCGAGCATGCGTGCACATGTTCTGCAACAGGCTTGCTGCTGCATACCTGCACCTGTCATCATGGATCATAATTGTGAGTTCCTTAATGAATACATACCGTGGTTCCCTTAACATAACCAAACAGTTATTGACACTATCCATTGCCAGCACTGCAAGTGTTTGCCCCGCTATCTTTCGTAGCAAGTGATCTGAATTGGTACTGGAGGGTGCATCTCGGCTGAGAAATGCATGTATCAACCTGCTAATGATCACTTGGATGTGCCCAATCTCCTGCCTTGTGTTCCCGTCAATGGCAAGGCTTCTAAGGATTTCTGCTGTCATCTCCCTCAGTTCTTGGCTGCTCCTGCTTTCATCCAAGATCTCTGCAAGGTTGCTCAATAGGAAGGGATGTTCCGAAATTTTCTGTCGCAAAGCTACACCAAATCTCCCTTTAGTGCCTGCAAGTCTTCTCAGCACCTTCAGTGACGAACCCATCAGCATTGCCTGCTGTGTGTCATTAATATTCGTCATGTCAGTTCCGTTGCCTGTAAAATCTATAATCTTCGAGATGAGGTCTGTTGCTCTGCTGATTTCCATGCAGTTTTCAATATCAAAGCTAGCAAGCTTGTCAAGAATTTGCATGCCCAGTACAGGAAGGAGATCTTGGTCTGTCAATGGCTCCTCCTCAGGAACCGACAAGCATTTTGTCATCCGCTTCCAGCATCTGAGTAAACGGGAGTTTTGTTCATTCATGTTAGATGGCTCCTCCTGCGGAATCAAGTAATATATTACCATCTGTTTGAAGCGTTGAGGTACCCGGGAATTCTGTTCGCCCATGCTAACTTGCTGAATTGGGCAGTCTTGTTTTGCTTCTTGGCTATCAGTGTCCAGAAGAGGATCCTTTATTTTCGGTCGATGAACAGTGTCCAGAAGTGAGGCTATGATCTGCATTGCCCCAGGAATAGGAACAACTCGGAGGCTATTAGCAAGCTCGGCGGTGGCCTTCGCAGCGAGCAATCTGACAGTCGTATCCCCTTCACTTGTGCAGCCCAACATATTGAACAACGAGGTTACCGTCTTCGTGGAAGAGGTGAGTTTTGAGACGGTTTTAGCCTTGAAGGGCTCTGTTTTAAGCAAGCTGTGCAGCATCTGAACCCCGTAGAGCTGCATCTTGGGTGAGTCTGAGTTCAGGGAATCCATGGCAAAGGTGATGAGGCTGATCTTCTTTGGAGCAAGCATAGCCCCTCCCATGCATTTCTCGAAGGCATATGCGTAGTACAAGTTTACATATTTCACTCCCAGCCGACCTCTAAATCCGGCACGACGGACGAGGAATCTCCGAGGGATGAATGAAAAGACCTCGAGCATGCAGGCCACAACGTAGAGAATCCCTTGGCCAAGCACCATCCAGTAGAAGATACCTAGAGATGGCGCCAGGTTTTTTGTCTGGTCATTCTTCCCATCGTCACCGTAGTCATGTGGTATCAGTCGCACTAGTGCGAGCACGACACGCACGACAGCTGCTGGAATCTGTAAGTTGCCAAATGACACTACCACTAAAGCAAAAACCTGGCATATGATCATCAAAATTCGATACACAATAGAGAAAGGGTATACCAACATCACTATCGCTGCAAACATGCACAGGTTTAGAATAACTCGACGCCAAAATACTAGTTTGCTGCCCAGAGCACTATCTACTAGTTTGATGATACTTGGGAACCGCATCCTGCTGATTGTCACTAGGAGCACAGACACAGACAGTACTAGGTACGCTATCCATTTGGCCATTGAGTTTTTGGTAATGATTCTGTCCATTTGGTCATCATAATAGCTATCTGATACAGAGGGACACATCAATAGGATTGCAATCATGGGGCTCCATAACGATATCGCACGGCGTAGTGGATTGTATATGAGTAGTCTTAGACTCTGATAGGATCTGCCAATTGCAACTAGGATTGCCATTGCCATAAATAGAGACCCTGATATACCTCCAATGGGAAAATACGTCAAGATGAACATCTGAACAGCCGAAAAATATACTGTCGCAATCAGCGGCCCATTCCAGCCAAGAGGTCTGAAAGCTCCTCGGGTACTAAAGAAGAGTTGGTAATCCGATCTGTTGTCGCGGGTGAACATCCTGAAGTATATATATGTCGTAATTAAATAAAATGGACACAATGTGCGGGGGGCTAGTTCTAGTTCCTTTATACAGAGAGAAAGATTGATGCGTAGAATTCAAATCGATTAGAGTTGTATAGTGAGTCCTCTATTTATCTGATTAATTAGTGTTGTCACGATTTGGGCGCACTCCAAATAAGCAGCGTACATATTTCATAAGACCCAAGGTTTTAAGATCATAAGTTGCAGAAGCCTTACGATCATAAAACATGCCGTTAAGTGCCACTATGTATGCTGACATGCTGCGTAGGCCGCATATCCAGTGAAAATGTGAATGGATGAAAAGTTTTGTAATATCAAATGTACAAATTTTAAAAAAATCTCAAAAAATATGGGATATAGGGGAGGGTATGTTCCACAATTCTGCAAAAATTCAATAGCAAACTCATTCGTATTTGCGCGACACCAAGACGGCAAATACTTGCTAAAATAGTGTTTTCGTTATTTGTCTAAGTATTTATGTTCTTAATATCTCGCATATACAATTAAGTTTAATCTTAAAATTTTAAAGAGATAAATAACATATCCCCTACATCTGAGAATTTTTAGAAATTCATAACCAAAGTTGCATTTTTCACGTGATATCTCGCACGTACAAGGGTACCATGGTGTCTGGCACAAGTCTTCTTGCATTTAGATTGCTTTTAGATGCGTAACAGTGTAATTAAGACTTTCTATTCATGATTAAGACTTTCTATTCATGATTGATTTACCATGCATGATATATTATATACCATCATACTAGCACATATCTAAAAGTAATCAAATAACAGAGAGAATTAGTACCCAAACACCATATTGTCCTATTTCAGCGTCCTATATATAGATTTGTTGTATATATAGTTGCATACCTTGCGGCTTCTAGGAAGACTATGGTTGTCGTGAACGAAAAATCCTTATCGGGACGGAGCACCGTTGGGTACCCGCCAAGCAGGACGACGGTTGCCCAGGTGAAGGCCAGTGTGCCGAGGGCGTTGCCCACCCTTTCCAGCAGCGCGACAAAGTGAGCGAAGCCATTCAGCCGCTTCTCTGGTGCGGTGACCTTGCCTTGTCCGCCGCCGCGAGGAGTTATTTGGACGCGGTGCTCTCCGCCGGTGCTGTCCGCCATTGCTTGAACGCGCGACCTCGGCACACCGTCGCGAGCAAGGCTGAATAAAACTGCTTGTCGTTAGGCTATGCTTGAATCCACATTTCTGTAATGCAGCCCAGTCGCTACCAAAACGGCAACACCACACACGTACGTACGCGGCATTAACTCCACGGTAAGTTAATTAACCTAATGCCGCAAGTTTATACTCGACTACCTTTCCAGGTCCCAGACTAGACTGAGTCTGCGAAGACTAATTAAATATTTGTTGAAAAGTAGGAATGTGATTTATTGATGTTCGATCTATTTTCCACAGCTCGCAAAGGATCGGATCGCGCGTAGAAGGCTACATAGAAAGCGACACGGTGAAAGGCGCGATACAATTCCACTCCATTTGCACACATAAGTTTGTGGGAAAAAACCATGGGCCGCGTGTCGGCGCGCACGAATTGGGCGCCTAAGGGAATTGGAACGGAGCCTGGCCGTTAGGAGACGTGGGCCTCCTGGGGGCAGCAGATTGACGGCAACAAATGGGCCGCGTGGGTTGGAGCTGCGAGCACGCGCAGCTCGACGCCTCCACGACTCGAAATGCTACGCGCAGCGCATCCTACCGCCCACCCCCAGGCTTAAGGCCCATTAACGCTCCCGTGTTGAGACCAAGCCGCAACGTGGGCCGCACTGGCAGGCCGACTACCCCACGCCCCTACCAGGCCACATGCAAACCAGTACTAGGGGCTAGGGCGACGCTGGCTTGCTTCATTTCTTTTTTACGTTCTTTTTTCTTTGCATTTTTAATTGTAGCACCAATGTTATACTAGGTCCCCCCCTATATCCATTTTTTCTTTCACTATTTATTTTATTATTTTGTTGTTTGTTCAGCTCATTGCTTTGATTTGTCTCCCATCTAGTTAATTAAGCTAGCCCTACCGTTGGGACATCCGTCAATAACTACTAGCCTCGTAGGCGCGGCGCCACGCCGCGTCAGGCACCGTACGTACCAAAATAAAAGATGCGATAATTCGTGAGAAATTATTTAAAAAAATCGAAGGTTATATGCGTATTTTGAAAAGGTAAATGTTTTTGCAAAAACGAGGACTCAGACGTAAACAAAGGAGGACCTGTATGTAATTTCAAAACCGCGGAGACACAGACGTAAACAAACGAGGACCCGTGCGCAATTTAAAAAAACCGTGGGGCCATCCTGCAAAGTGGAGGGGCTAAAAAATGGGCAGGGATCTTTTTGTGAGAACCAAGGACCTGTACGTAATTTCGGGAAAATACATGGGCTTTTTCGCAAAAATGCTCCCCCGACCGTACCAAAATTAGCCATACGCCACGCGGGCGCGGCCACCATGGCCGACGTGGCTGGCCTCCGCGCTCGCAAATCCCCCTGGGAGTAATACTGGGGACGATTAGAACATCGACATGGCTAGTTCTCTTTGCAAATCAAGCCTCGACCCAACCATTTCCCCTCCTCTCTCCAAACCCGCCCACCTCGCCCTCTTTTCCCGGAGGAGTCACCTATCCCCGCCCTCTCATCCTCGAGCACCACCCGCCTCCAGCCCTCCCTCCCGAGGCCATCGCCCATCCCGCCCTCTCGCCCCGAGCTATCGCCCGCCTCGCCTCGAGCCGCCTCCCTAAACTACCCCTCTCCTCCCCCGAGCCGCCTCCCCAAACGAACCCTAGCCTCCATCTCCAGTGTAGTACTCCAATGTTGCGTCGTCGCCCGTCCCCATTCAGCGCAACTCCTCGACGTCTCCATCTCTGGCGCATCGTGCCCTGAATTGCGGTGGCATTGCCACCCGCACTGCATCGCCCCTCAACCCACGACAGCATCACCTCGCCACCCAATACCGCCTTCGCCCGCTCCCCTCCGCTGTCGATTCGGTGCCGGTTTGCCCTCTCTTCCTCCTTCGGTGCAACCTCAGATGTGAATGTAATGAAGTTGACACAATCAGAGTTGTAATGAAATAATTGCAATTCATTGATGATTCTGCCTTGAATTTCTTGTATGAGGTCTATGAGTTTTGTTGTCAAATCAGAACTGATATGTGCCTGCTGCTGCAATTTGAAGCAATTGTGGTGAAACACCTGCAGGCATATAGTGGTACTGATGATGTTTCTGAAGCAAATTTGATGCCATTCGAGAGAGTGGTGAAACATCTGTTGGCTGTACAAAGTCTGGCAGTAGTGGAGGAAGAGTAATGCCTGGGAGAGGGACATTGAGAGGAGGAAGCTGGCTTGACTTCCCCCCGAGAGGCCAGTCAAAGAAACCACGTGAATACTGCTTCACAACACTTGTACTAGCAAACCTGGTAGAACCATGTTGCTGCAAATTGTTTTATAACACAATACAAGGACTCTATAGTCATTTTGAACTAGGGCAGAATGATAATAGGAAAGCATGTGAGAATCAGTACCACTGTTGTTTCTTCTAATATACCTGAACATGCAGAAACAGACTGCTAATACCACCTTTTCAATTGTAGAAAAACTGGACCAGATGATATTTTGGAATCAATTATACAAATTTAACTAAGCTAGAAACTAGAACTTTGTCACGCCCAACTTAAAATTGAAAATTGTATGAAAGAGCCACAGATTATGAAACTGAATAGGTCTGACGATTCAAGAATCAGGATAACCGTAATTGAAAAATAAATCTGGCCTAGTCCAGATTTTTTATCTCCAAATATCCACAATACTAAGGTGCTTACATTTCTTACACTTCAGGTACATGATAGAAATGCCCAGATGTAACCGAATCGCTTTGCAAATAGTCAGACTGAGAACCTGATGCTGTAGCAGCCAAAGCTACAGATAGGTTTGGCGAAGGCGGCACAAAAGTATTTCTTGGCAGAAATGAACACAAGGCATACATCGACATGTGCATTCAGTTTGGACAGCATCTACACTGGTGACAACCCGAGACAAAAAATAACAATCTGAGACAATCAGAAATTAACAATCTGAGAAAATTGCTCATACACACTGGTACAATCTGAGAGTCTGAAATTGCAAGATACAGGAGTCAATTGTTTATCAAAGCTGACATTACAAGATAAATCAAAGTGAACCAAGCTGAAACGGAAAATACATGTCAACCAAGCCTATACTGAGTCAAGGGGTGATTTGCCTCATCGTGCAGGTACTCCAAACCCTTCGCTGCACCGACAACAAACATTTCAAAAACTTCAGTTACATTTGCACCTATTTAGTTAAGTCGTAATTCAGGATATTTCTTTGTACAGCAGTAGTTCTTACAAGTCACGGTGTTCAAATTACTCAATTGCATGACATAAACTTGAAATGCCACGAACACGAAGAGCACACATGTGTGCAGATAAATGTCCAAAAGTAGAAAAATGAGGTCAATATTCCATAACAGTTTATGAACGAAAAGCAAAGATTGCAAGAACATGTGTAAATAGTAAGCTACAACATCCAAATCTAGTATTGCATTTATAGCTAGAATTAGCAGGGTTCACCTCTCGCAAGATGTAAGATAGTTCCTTCAGGTTCGAGTTGCTGAGCTCGGATCGAGCATGCGTGCACATGTTCCGCAACAGGCTTGCTGCTGCGTACCTGTACCTGTCATCACGGATCATACTCGTGAGTTCCTTAATGAATATATACCCTGGTTCCGCTAATATATGATCTTTTAAATAATATATTAGTTTGTTCTTTACATAAATGTTTTTTTATTGATCAATAAGTATGTGACTTGTTCGCAGAACTCTTCAACAAAAATGAAAAGAGTCTTGCGTTTACAAAAAGGCTAATAGGAGCACACTTATTTTTTTGGTCCTATATGTCAATGGCTTATTATTGATCAGAAATGATATTCTTATGCTTGAATCTATCAAGCCTTCGTTAAGAAATAGTTTCTCTATGAAAGACTAAAGAAGGGCAACATATATTTTGGGCATAAAGATCTATAGAGATAGAACTAAAATGCTAATTAGATTAAGCCGAGATACATACATTGACAAAGTGTTGAAGCAGTTCAACACTTAAAATTCTAAGAAGGGTTTCTTACCTATGTCACACGGTATTAGTCTTAGTAAAACTCAGTGTCCTTCAACACCAGATGAGCAAGATTGGATGAGTAAGATTCTATATGCTTTTGTCATTAGGTCTATCATATATGCCATACTTTGTACACGCCCAGATATGTCATATGCTCTAAGTATTACGAATAGAAATTAGTTAGATCCAAATGAAGATTACTGGATAGATGTAAAGAAAATCCTCAAATACTTAAGGATTAGGGATGTGTTCCTTATTTATGGAGGTGAGAAAGAGCTAGTCATAAATGTTACACTGATGTTAGCTTCTAAACCGATAAAGATGATTTTCGATCGCAGTCTCAGTTTGTGTTGTTTTAATGGAGGAGTAGTGGGTTAGAGAAGTTCCAAGCAAGAGACGGTTGCGATTCTACAACGGAGGCTGAGTATATTGCGTCTTCCGAACCTATAAAGGAGGTTGTTTAGATAAAGAAGTTCATCCCTGAGCTGGGTGTGGTCTCTAGTGCTTTTAGTCCAATGAATCTCTATTGTGATAATAGTGGAACTATTGCGCAAGCCAAGGAGCCTAAATCGCATCAAAAATCCAAGCATATACTTCGGCGTTTTTACCTCATTCACGAGATTGTTGATAGAGGTGATATTAAGATATGTAAAGTGCACATGGATATAAATATTACTTAGGCGTTGTCAAACACTACTCCGTGACTAGGTGGTATAAATGTAGCTTTCGGATTTACTATGAAACATGCGGAGGATTATGAACGATCAAGATAGAATTTGCCTTCCTATATAACAGCAGAGATATCTCTAAGCCCCTCGATGTGGTTAGATTAATGAAGTACATGGCCATGCCGAATGTGGTTGAAGATGCAATCACAACTAAGTAATCCACTACAAGTTCCAGCGAAGGATCAAGCTATCATAGGATGGCACGCTTCTCGCCTTGAGTTCAATCTGGTATCACGAGGCAAAGAGATAGGTACATAAGAATGATATAGGTTCGTCCGATATGATATTTATGTATGTTTGAGAACCGTTATGTCCTGCTAGGGACCGCTATCGATTTATGAACCGGAATGAGTTTTTGGTCCATGGTCAAATATACATGAATCTATAGGATCACACACTTAATGGGCTTGAACAATAAGGGTCTGGATGATAGTTTTCGAGTGAGATACGATTTCTACTCGTATTGGACAAGGATTCGATTAGAAGCTATATAAAGAGAGGTGCGAGGGCTAAGGATGGTATCCCCGAAACACACCCATCAAAACCCTTGCCATCACCTCTCATAACCTCTGTCATGTGCGTTGGTGCTAGCACACCGATACATGGTGTTCCATCCCTGGATATGTGGACTTTTGTAGAGGCACTGCTGCAACTACTGCGCTGATCGAGATGATCGCGAGGAGGAGACGATTGGACGGAGGATGATCAACTACTACCACTGCACCGACGCGCTGTTCGTTAAATCGGCCATTTCAAATCTACTTCTGCTGCACTGCGTGTCAAGTGGTAATAATCCATGATCTCCTACTTGCATGGATTCCTAGTTTACACAGTAGAAAATTTTAATTTACACTAGTGTAGCCTACTCGTATCCCAGCAGTGGTATCAAAGCCATTATATATAGTATTTGATCTGGATTGGTCGCATATAGTTGATATGTGGTGATAATAGATTGAATCTATTATTAGTCTAATATGATAGTTTCGATCTGTTCATGTTATTGGATTGGTTTAGGTACTGGTTGATAAGATCAATCGGTTTCGACGGTAGTAGATTGATTCGGAGGAGGTATAAATTGATAGCACCAATTGATGTTCTTTCTGAAAACCTCCCACGCCGATGTGATTGATCAATGAAAAATCAAGCCGATCAGATTGGTTCGGAATTGGATTAATGTGATTAACTGATGAAAATTTCAAAGGTGATTTTGTGAATAGGATTCATATCCCAAAAAAAAATTCCTAGGGCGCTACCCCTTCGATCCCCTCCCGGTAACCGGATAGCGGGACCGTTGTGCTAGATAATCGTACCGCGCATTATAAGTACTATGTATTCATAGAAAATTAGAGACACTCCCATACCGGTATGAAAAATTATTACTGAGCTGTCTATTAATCAAGTGACTTTTCTTACCATTGGATGAAGATCCAACCACTCGTATCATTCCTCTTACTTCCTATATAAACTCACCCACTCACCCCTAGGACAAAGATTGAAACAAACAATTATTCTAGCCCGGACAAAAAAAAGTTTGGTGAACCCTCTACAAAATACAAATAAAAATTTTCTAACCTAGAGAACAATTTAAATTTGGTTAATCCCAATAAATCCAAAAAAATAAAAACTAGAAATGATAGTAAAGTTTTGCTAAAATTGCACATTGTTAGCGCTGCAATTTTAGGTTTACTACTATGCAGGTTAAGGTGACTAAAAGATAAGAAATTTTCAGGTAAATAAGACTTAGCACAACCGATTATTGTTTAAGCATCTTTGAACAAAAGATGTTGACTAAGGCAATGTGTTTTTAGGAGAAGCAATTAAGAGTTGACAATGGAAGCTTACCTAAAAAAGCATCATGCATGGTTTGTTGCCTAGAAGAAAAAGGCAAGTTCACATAAGAAGCAAAATGGAACGTAAAAGAAACCTCATGATCGCAAGCAAAATCGAACATAGAAGAAAATAAAAGTGAAAAAACAACACTAAACTCATGCATTGCACGTCTACAAATTCATGCATTGCACGTCTATCACGTAGGAGAGAACAATGCATAGGGCGACACACACCAACCAAAATGCAGCTAATGCATTGCTTCTACTCCTAGCCTTTGATTGCTTTCACACAAAATCCAACCCAACAAGTAAAAAACACAACGCATATCCCTCATTGTAGTGTTGCCATGCACACGTCGATCGATCCATGATCCATCCATCGAAAATTCCGTACCCAATCGAGTTCAACAAGAATACCAGAAATGGATGTCGACACGACTGAGGAAGAAGGCTCTGCTAGCACCCCCGTGGAAGTACTGGTGCAGCAGCCGCCCAGGCACCGGAGAACGCACACCGGCGACTCGACGGCGTCCTCCTACGAGCCGCAGCGCCACCCCGTCGTGCACCAGGTCTCCTCCGTGCGCGTCGCCTGCGACGACCTCGACGCCACCGACGTGCCGGAGCGCAAGGTGACCCTCTTCGCGCTCCACGTCGCGGTGCTAGAGAAGGCCGCGTCGCACATGGGCGCCGTCTGCTTCGTGTGGGCCACGGTGGTCATCCTCGGCGGCTTCGCCTCCGACATCGACTCCCCGGACTTCTGGCTCGTCACCGCCATCCTCCTTGTCGAGGGTACCAGGGTGTTTAGCCGGAGCAACGAGCTCGACCTGCAGGAGCAGCCCATGCACCTGCCCGCGGACACCGCCGGCGGCGGGGACAAGGGCCCGTCGCTCAAGGCTTCGCCCATCCACCTCCTCCCATTCGGCGGCTGGCTCGTCGAGGCGAGGAACGTGAGCTACGTCCTCTACTGGCTGCAGCTGCTCTCAGCATCGGCGTGCGTGGTGCTGTCCCTGCTACGCCTCGCCAAGCTCCGGTTCGCCGGCGGCAAAGGCAACACGAACGCGTACTACGCGCTGATGCTCTTCTACGTGCTGGCTCTGTCGGAGGCCGTGATCTTCCTGGTGGAGCGCGCCTACTGGGAGTGGGTGCTCAGCTACCGGCGGCTCGTCGAGACGGTGAGCGGCGAGTGCGACCTCGGCGAGCACGGCGCGGTGCCGATCAAGCGGTTCTTCTACCGCGCCTTCTCGAAGTCTGTCGAGGGAAGCGTCCTGGACGGCACGCGGATGGACCTCATCTCCTTCGCCTCCGAGCTGCTCTCTTCGGACTCCAGCGACGAGCAGCTCATCGGCGTTCACATCCTCAAGAGCTCCATCACCAACCGCGACTCGGCGGAGCGGACGGTGCGCAAGATTGGCACGTCCGCGCCGACGGTCGAGAGGCTGGTGGAGATGGTTAGCTGGAGGAGCCCGAGCAAGCAGAGCGTCAGGGCGCTCGCCGCCGAGATCGTGCTGCGGCTCGCCGGGAAGCGCCGGAACGTGCTCCGCGTCGCGACCATCCCCGGCGCCATCGAGTCCGTCTCCACCTTGCTCGAGACCATCAACAATGGCGACGACCACTCCAACCTAGCCCTCAACGAGATGGGCCTTCACGTCATGAAGAAGCTCGCGCGCGAGCACGGCAACTCGGCCAAGATCTGCAACACCAGAGGCGTCCTGTCCAGGATCATATACTTCACGAAAACGAACAATTCGGAGTTGCAGAACGCCGAGGACGGGAGCCTACAGACCAAGAGGGTGCTCCGGTCGCTGCAGGTGGTGAAGAATCTCTCCGGCACGCTGGGCCACACCGGCGAGGCGATCAGGAAGGATATCTCCGACAATGTGTTCATCCTGAGCAACATCCGCGAGGTGCTGCAGCACGGCGAGCGCCACGCCAAGATGCAGCTGACGGCGATCGGAGTCCTGGCTGACCTCGCCATCGCCGGCGACGCCAAGGAGAAGATCGGTAGCACCGGCGGCGTGATCGAGCAGCTGCTGGCTATGTTCATCGGCTCGGTGACGCCGGCTGCCCCCTCCTCCGAGGCGCAGGCGAATGATGCACGCATCAGGCTGCAGGCGGGCGAGGTGCTCGCGCTGCTGGCCCTCGAGAGCGAGGCCAACTGCGAGCGGATACTCCGCGAGGCGGCCGTCGTCGATAGGCTGGTGCTGACGCTGCAGCATCCCAGCATGCAGATCAGCTCATCCAGAATACTTCTGAACCTGTGCAGCTACAGCAGGAGCGAACACTTCTTGCAGCTCAGGAAGCTCACTGCTGCTATCCCAATTGTACGCTCATAAAAACCAAACAAAATAAAAATAAAACTCACAGAATTGCAAGATTGATGTCTACTTTTACTGCTTGCACAGGTGTTCAAAGCAATCATGGTTGAGAAGAGGAGCCTGCTTGAGGTGTCCATAGGGCTGGCAATGCAGATGATAAAGCTTGCAACTCATCAAGGGTACATGGAAATCTTTGGGAAGGCAGGTGTAGCAGACACCGACATTGCAAGGAAGCTAGTGGAGATTCTGAAAGAGCACAGGACCCCCAAGGTGAAGGTTCCAAGGATGAGGAGGTTCGCCATCGAGCTGGCCGTCGCGATGATGAGAGGCAACGGCGAGCTCGTCCTGTTCTTCAGGAGGCTGGAGCTGGATGAGGAGCTCAGGAGCGTCGCGAGGTCGACGTCGGAGATCGAGAACTTCATCATGTTCTCCGGGAGCATCGGGCTGAGCAGGCACAGCTCGACCCTATCCTCGCTTGTAGATGATGCAATGGAGATTATGCAGGGCGTGCAGGATGGCTAGCAAATGACTGCAAGGATTTGGGTTTGAATGATTTCCAAGTCTGAAATGACTTCAATATTTGCTATTGTTTATATCATGTGCTGCGATGAATCTAATTCTCAATTCAGAATTAATCTACTTCTCAATTCAGTAAAACTGTAAATAACAAGGGATACGCATATGCTCATCTCAGGTTTTAGTCAACAAATTGATGGATACGCCGGGCATTCAAACAGGGAAAACTGGAGCCAACGTGTCGTCTCAAAAATGTTATGGTTACAACGCCACCCTCAAATCTTCATCAGCTAAATTGGAGATGGGATCCCTCTTCACCCTATGCTTCTTGCGCTTGAGCTTAGGCAATGCCACTATCCAGCAAGGAACTTCACAGCCTGAAGATATCAGCACGTTAGCGATGTTCCGCAAGAATGGCTTATCCTCCTCTGTGAAGAATGTAATAGCCTCCCCAGATCTACCTGCTCTTCCAGATCGTCCTATATATAACGAGAAAAGAGATTTAGAGTATTATCACAGTGAGTGCGTGCAGGTGGGGGTGTCTGGGGGCAGTCAAAGCCGGATATCTTTCATACCTATTCTGTGAATATAGGCAGCTGCTGACTCTGGAAAGTCATAGTTGATCACACAGTTAACACCTTTGAAATCCATTCCCCGGGCAATAACTTCCGTTGCTATCGGTACCCAGGTCTTTCCAGCTCTCAGGTTGTCAACAGCATCTTGACGCTGCAGTAAGGAAATACAAATTGAGCCAGTGAGCCCGACATCGACAATATTACAACAGTGAAAACCAAAATAGCACAAACATTTATCAACAACTAATAATAATATTATGCAAAAGTAATACCTGCTCCTCAGTAAGATCTGCATGAATTACATCAGCTCTAATGTCATCAAATGCCAGTTCTTTGTAAAGCTCTTTTGCCCTCTCTTTGCTTTGAACAAAGATCAACACTGGAGGATTCAGAGACTACCATGAAAAAATGATTCTATCAGCAACAGGTAATAAACTCAAGAACACAAAGAAAATCATTTTTATAATAACAAATGTACAGTTCAACGTTATAAAATATTTTGTTAGTAGTTAATTTAAGGCTAAATGCAGCACAATAGGCTCAGCTTTGCTATATTATATGTGTGCATGTGTGAATTGGGAATTGATGCATTAGACTGTGGTGCTGGTTAGGCATGACCAGTACAAACCAGCTCTAGAACAGTGCAAGACGTACATACTAGAAGAAACTGCTAGAGAAGGATGACATACTTCTGCAAAGCTTTGGCCTTTGGCGAAGAGCTAGCAAATTTCCCTTCTCAGTTCCAGCAAAAATCAACTTTTGCTTAATCAGTGAGGAGGCTAAATTCCTGTAAGTTGAACGGTTAATAATGAAAACATCCCTCCAAAAATAGATCTGCTTGTTCACATTAAGACGGCGATACTCACTTTCTTCCCACAATGACTCGAATAGCATCATGCATTATAGTACGTGCAAGAGCCTCAATTGAGTCAGGCAGTGTGGCACTGAACAAAGATCGAATTATTAAAGGATTCGAGCAGGCTTCAATAATTGAATCGATCACTTCAACAAATCCAAGTTCAAAAAGTTTATCAGATTCATCCAAGACAAGGTACTCCACCCTGCAAAAGGCAGTTCTGTGTTACTGACTTATTGTTGAATTATGTTGTACAGTGCTGAAAGAAACTGATTTAGCAAAATGCAATTCATGGTTCCTCTGTAAATCACATGAGGACATAGATGAGATGAAACTCAACATAAGGGTAAGATGAATTGATCTTATTAGGTTTTGATTCTTAAACAAATTTAGTAGGAATGAACAAAACACAGGATTTCCAGTATTTCTTAATAAATAAAACACTTAACAGGCGCAGTTTTCTGAATAACATGTGAAGGAAATCTGTATTCTAGTACAAGTTATCATTTCATAACTGAAATACCACATGCATAACCATGCAAGCATTTAGTGTGAAAATGAAAATGTTAGAACTTGGGACCCCAGGTTGCAATTATGATCAAACATAAGAAAAATCACAATGTATTCAGAGTGTCTATTAAAACATTGCTTATATGGAACCAACTGTGCCATGGTGGTTAAGAGCTGAATGGCAAAACATTTGAGCTCCTTTGGAATGTTGGATGCTACTATAGTACTATATCATTCCTATGATTCATACATATGCATAAGAATTAAGAAAAAACATTTTATTCAGCACTACTGGCTTACTGCTACCCCCAAATTACTGGCTTACTGCTACCCCCAAATTACTGGCTTACTGCTAGTCTGCTACCCCAAAATTACTAGCAGTATATAACATGCTCGCAGCTCGCTCATCTGGACAGGGAATTAGGGATAGGGCAAAACTCTTACAGTATAAAAGAAGCGAACTATGTAATCAAGTGAAATCCAAGATCACAGCAACACTGAACATTCACAGTACTCACCGACTCACCGTGTCCGTCTGTGCGGGCCGTGCGCCTGTACCTCCGCGGAGTTGAGCGACGCCACGACGGGCGGCGCGACGCAGGCGAAGGGTCCTCGGCGGCTCGCAGCGGATGGAGGCGGAGCCGCGGAGGGAAGAAGGCGGATTGGCGGTGCGGGATCGCCGGGGTGCGAGCGCGAAGTGGAAGCCAGCGAGTAGCGATAGCGAGTCGAGGAGAGGCCGGACCGCCGGGCGCCGGCGTCGGAGCACCTCGACTCGAGGCCACACTTGCCAGACGGAGGCTGAGAGGCAGGGCGGCGGCCGGCGGCGGCGGCGCCACGTGATCTACTGGCAAGGTATGGGTTGGATTTGGGAATGGCCGGCCTACTGGGAGTCTCGCTGAACGCTCCTGTGATGCTGCTCTACTGAGGCCATGAGGCAGATGGTCCCACCAGGGCATCAGGCCATGGCCCGCTGCGCTAATTGCTAAGCAGCCTTGGGCCATGGTTGGAGGCCTGGCCAGCCACCTGGGCCCTGGACACTGGACTTAGTCTGACAGGGGCCTCACTCAGCTAATGAACAGCACAGGGCCCTATAAATTCCTGGGCTAGGACCGGGGCTACAGCCCCCTAGCCCGGCCCTAGGTCCACCCCTGACCGTGGAACTCTTGATTATTTGCAAGGACTGAAGGTTTGTCTAGTCACATTTTCAACAATGTCAATGCTTATAGGAATGCTATTCATGATTAAGAAATAATCTTCGTAGATGCTTGGAGTAAAGCGAACTGAAAGGGTTCCTCCAACTGGAACTTCATTGACTGTTGCTGGTGAGGTAGTATTCATAACTTCAACTGGTTTGCAGTGCATTGTGTTGGATTGAGTTTTGTGCTGTAGAACGTTTCTCTCTTTGTTGAGGCATCTTGGTGCTAATATCATGTTTTCTTTGTGACAGGTTATACCAGCTTGCTTCCATGGGCTTTGCAGCATTTGGTGTCTTTCTTCTTGCAAATGGATGGGGACGAATGGTTGATATGCGCACGGTCGGTTGGTTATTAAATATTGATAAGTGTGCTAATTTGGTGATGCATAGTAGAGTGCAATACACTTCTATTAACGATTTGATAATTACACTTTTATTCATGATTTGCTAATCTTTAATTCTTTATGCTGTGTATATGTAGCATGTTTATCTGTTGCTTCGATGCCGGAGGCGAGCACCACTGAAGATAGCCTAAAGAGAAAATCGGGTGACGTAGGATAGAAATATAGTGTGTTGGTGAATCCAAACAACTTAGACAAGGTAAAATGCATTTTATGTTATAAGGTTGTTTCCAATGGAATCTATAGGATCAAGCAACATATTGCACACATTAATGAGAATGTTGCGAAATGCCTCAAATCCACAAAGGAAGACCAAGAGAAGTACCGAAACTCTATTACAGAGGTAAGGAACAAGAAGAAGAACAAGAAAGCTTATGAAGATGAGGTTATGGATGTGCTTAATTTTTAATGTGCAAGTTTACATGAAACATTTACATCAAGAATTTACATCAAGTGATGAAGTATTCATCATCATCTATCAAATTTACAACATTACAAGTTATTCTAGGTAACTATTCTTTCTCCAAACATCATATATGTCTTGACATCGCCAGTAGCACAAGCACATCTTGCTAAAGTCGGCCGCCTAGGCCCCGTATAGTCCCCACCTAGGCGCTAGGGCCCTGCTTGCCGCTCGCCTAGCGTCTAGCGTCTACTTGAACATTGAAAATGATACGGATTATAGTACAACCAATGTACATTAAGTGAACAACACACGGTCAAATAAAACAACATATTTACACTCACATAAACACATTAGCACATTGATGCATAGCAAAATGCCACTTGATAACATCACATTTGAGTTTACACATGTATCCATAGCATAAGCAGCGCAACTAAACCAATCTTTATTGGCCCCATGACAGTATGTTGCACAAGTAATGAAAGATAAAAATGTAGATAATACAGTCGACAATTCCATACCAGAATGGCTTTTAGGCCTTATCATCATCATCCTCAATGTCCCAGCTCAAATCCTCATCGTCTTCAGCAACACTGAGCCTCTTCCGCAACTCCTCTTTTAGAGCAGGGCTTGAGCCCTGAGCGCTCCCTTTCTCTTCATGCTCCCCAAGATCCTCAATCTCATCCCATTCGAGATCCTCCTCCTCAGTCGTTGTTCTGTGTCTAGACACCATGGAGTAATCACTATCCTTGCTTGAATCACTTGTCTCATGCTTTGCCCCTTCTTTTACTGCATCATCTCCAGTGCTAGAATGTGGTTCCTCAGCAACAGCTTTCTTGCCACTTGATTCTTCAACATTCGGTTTGGATGTCTCTTCCTTCTCCTCCTTATCCACTACCACCATAGAGCTACCGAAGACCTCCGGCTGTGAAGCATCAGCATTCTTCTGTTCCTTCTCCAAAGCAGTTGCTTCTTCCACCGCCTCTACTTTGCTTTCTTCCACCACTCTCTCACTTTCCCTCTCTTCCACTTCATGTTTTATTTCTTCTTTAATCGGTGCTTGCTTAATTCTCTCCTCTTTCACTTCCTCTCTTGCCGGTTCCTCATCATCCTCATCATCCACTTCCCAGCTCAAATCCTCCTCTTCCTCTCGCGCGATCACCCGCTTCACAAGCTTCGCCCTGGCGTCCTCCTGCTGCTTCAACTTATGCACGCGATAAAAGTACCTCGCCCAGAACACCTCGCTCTCCACTATGTCTGGTACGAGCTTGTCCACCATCGCTTCCAGCACGTCGCTCTCGTAGCACAACGCCTCGATCTCTCCCTTCCTCTCCTCCACACTAAACTCCGCCCTCCACGCTGCGAAGTCCTCGGCATCCTCGGGATCGGCGGTGAACGTGGCCGGATCCGACTGGAGCGCGCGAAGCTGCGCCTCGAAGCGGTTGTACCTTAGGTGTCCCGAGGCGGAGCTGGGCTCGGAGTCGCCGCCATCCGAGGGCGCGGAGCCGGGGGCGGCCGAGGATCCGGCGACCTGGGCGATGGCGTCCTTTCCCTGGGCAACGATGTCCGCGAGGCCGTCGAGCGCGTGCGCGGAGGAGGGGAGGTCCCGCGCGGCGCGGGCGGCGGCGTCGCGGAGCGCCTCGGTCTCGCGGCGCAGGCCGGTGCCGAACTCGGCGAGGTCGCGGCGGTAGGCCTCGAGCACGGTCTCGGACTGGGAGGTGAGCGTCTTGAGAAGCCCACCGAAGCCCCACCCGCCGACGTCAGCGGGAGCAGCAGGTGGGGACGAGGTGGATCCGGCGGGTTCCAGCTCCGGCGGCGGCGAGGCCGGGTCGGGATCGGGCTCGGCGAGGATGGAGTTGAAGAAATCCATGGAGATTTGGGTCGGATCGGATCCGTGATTTTGGTGGGTTGGGCGGAGCAGTGCGTGCTGCGGGAAAGGCAAGACGTTTGGTTTTGTTTGGGTTCCGTGGCGTGGGGTCGCTTTACTTGGACTGGGTTTGGTGGGTCCGTGGCCGTGGTGAGATGGATAAGCGATGATGCCACCACATGGTGTGCACGGGACGTCTTGGGTCGCAGAACGCGGTCGGGTTGGAACCGATTCCTGCCTTGTGCGGTTCGTCCGAACAGCACGCGCAGGGACCGAGAACGGTAACCGTGATTTTAAAAGATTAAGTTGATATATTTGTGCATTGCAACAGAAACACTAACTTTACCAAGATACAATTAAGCATGTTTATAACTGTTTCTCGTATGAAATGGATATAAGAGAGTGATTTATCTAGCTTGATCAAATGTGCATTCAACTTCACAAAATTTTATGAGCTCATATGAAATCATGAAAGTTGTGACTTCATACTAAATCACAAGAAGGCACTTGATCTATTCACAATGATATCAAATACAAAATTTATTGTAAGATGGCTTGTGAAGTTTTCTATAGATACAGCCACATAGTCAGAAGCGTGTGTCAGGTCTTACTATTTTATCTAAAAATTTAATAAAAAAGTAAAAGCAGTGTAAAAGGAGATTTATCGATCGATACCATCCAGTTTTACAACCAAGAAGTATATCAAAACCCCTAAAGAAAAAGGCATATCCTCCAACCAAATTGTCTTTGCACCTCTCTCCAATGTGCTACAATAGATCCACATGCAAACACACGCAAATACAAAGTGCCCTTCATGAATGCACTACATAACAAGTCCTCTGTCGCAGGATGTGAAATTTACATACATGTGAAAAGGAGTAGTTGATCACTAACAAGAAAGCAAATCCTTGCCTAATCACAGAGGACTGATCCTATCACCAACGACAAAGTTACGGATGATTGCTCTTAAAAAACGTGTGTGCTATTATCTGCAGAAAGTTAAATTATACATTGTATGGGTGCTGCGTGTGATCTAATCACTAATTTTGCATTTGATTCTATAAAAAAAATTAGAATAGTTATATGGCCATAAAATAGAACAAAGGTCAGCACCTAAAGGACTTACCTAACTATAATTGAACAGGTGCTCGTGGTAGAGCTCGTTCCTTCACGGTTAGTCTACTCACTGTGTAGACTGACCTGCAACCATATGAACCATCCAAGGACTCACATCAGAGTAATACAAGCCCAAGAAATGCAGACATGATAACTCATAAAAAAACCACCAAAGTTTCAATGCAGAACACAACACGGTGACTCACTGGATAACGATCTGACCGGCGTAGTTCAACTCTAGGTATTACTGCCAATTGAATATTGTAGACTTTCTTCTTGACAATCTGCACATCATGGGAATCACCACTACACGGCTAGTGACCTCCCCGCCACACTCGCCCTCTTCACCGTCGTGCCCCTGCCGCTCCATGACGTTGTCTCCTTCAACTCCCTCATCGCCGCGCTCTGCCTTTTCCACCGTTGGGACCCCACCCTCCACACCATGCTCAACAAGGGCCACCACGTGGCCAGTGGTGGACTGTGGTGGCATGACCGTATGAGAGAGAAGGGGGAGGAGGAGAGAAGAGTACTAACACATGACCCCTGATTTTGAGAGGGGTAAGATAAATATTTCTCAAAAAATATGACAAGTTTCCATGCACTAACTGCTAATTGCCCTAACAAAACTAACATAGTAACATAAAAGAAATGTGAAAAGTTCTTTTGAGGCATAGAAGGACTCGTATCTTTTCTAGTGCCAAATTTGAGATTGGGTTAACTCTCAATAGCATATTGGAAATATCCCCAAGAGTTAAACATACTAGCTGCATAAGCGCGGCGGCACGCCGTGCTAGCTACCGTGTGGACCGAAGTAAAAGAGACGATAATTTGCGGGGAGTTTCTTAAAAAAAATCGAGGACACATGCGTAATTTCGAAAAAACTAAAGGATTTTTTCGCAAAAAACCGAGGACCTGTAAGGATATATACGTAACTAAACGAGGACCCGTATGTAATTTTGGAAAACCGCGGGGCGCTATCTAACAAAGGATACGCAATTTGGGTGAAACGGAGGGGGGTTTTCGCAAAAAAACCTACGAAGGACCTTTACGTAATTTCGCAAAACGTAGGGACTTTTTTTGCAAAAAACGTGACGTGGCACGCCTCACAGCCGGGGAACTCCCCCGGCTGTAATATAGGTATTATTTATATTTGCTTTTATGCTAGGGAGAAATGTAACGCCCCTATTTCTGAAGGTGCTAATAATTCCCGCAACTATTCGTAACTGAACAATCGAGGAATACTGCACATGAGTGTGCACCACAACAACACAGGTTTACAGCAAAAGAGTCAACTTTTATTATAACATATGGATTAACAACCTGTTTTTCTACAACGGACGTGCAAGCCCAAAACTACTTTACAACATAAAAACTTCTCAGGCGACTTGAGCGCAACTGAGACCTAAAACCATTCATCCTCAGGGAAGAAAGGCTCTTCGGGGACCTCGTCTTCGACTGGGGCTTCTTGATTCCATTGGTCTTCTGTTGTTGTTTAGCAATTTATGAGTACAATCGTACTCAACAATTCACAAAAGTAAGCCTAATTTACTACTTATAGGGATAATCAAGGGTGGGAGTATATTGTTTCTATTAATTTGAGTGGGTGCAGTTTTATTTACAAACATAAAAAATTAAAACAGTTCTCCTTAAGGGTAAAGGGGTTTTCTTTCAACAGTTAATTCACGATTACACCATTTAAAACATTATGAAATCTACTTATACTTTGTTGCTGAAATCACCCAATTAACACAGCTTCATTAACAGGAAGCACGTCGTATTCGAATACCATTAGTTACACTCTGCATAGCTGGTCAGCTTTATCTACAAGATTTCTTAACTACCGCAACAGAGTTAAGAAAACTAAGTCGTTTCACTACTCAATTCTTTATGTAGGCTCTACCCGACAGAATCACTCAGACACGACTTACACACTAACCCTAAACTCTTCTGCCCACTCTGAGTGATCTCTATTGTTGTTAGGTATGGTTTTACCATTCCGCATACCTAACCCCCCATCATCAACACTCTCACATCATGTAGAGATTCAATCGAGTTGAGCAGCTACTAAACCAGGGTTGATAAGTCAACTCCTCTGGTTGAGTGATTTCTGTGTCTTTTACTGAGCATAAGGTTTTCGTCTTTATTTTTCACACGAGGCACCAACCGCATTCCCTACTGTGCTCGACAGTTCTACCACCTTTCCAACCAGCCTCCACCCTAGGGTAAGGTCGTGGACGAAGGTCACCTTATGGCTTTCCACAGCACACCCTTATCCTAGTACCAATTTTACAAACCCTACCGACCAACGGCCAAATTACCTAGTAGTGTAAAACTTGAATGAGATGATCTACATTTATTTACACAATAATTTAAATATTACTAAGGTTGTCAAGGTGAATATATCCTCAAATTAAACATGGCATTTATCAGTGGTAGGATTCAACTAATTTAGCATGTCATTCTAAACATTTATTTTAATCAAATTTAGCATTTTACAATTAGCAATAATGAAAATGCATTAAAATATGGGACTCAATATGATCAAAAACTTGTAACTTGGCTTGTTGATCGGAAACTTTTACGAGCTCGTAAATCTCGATGATTGGGTCTGATCCTTGAACTGTCGTTTTGGAGAGATCAGAAGCTAGAGCAAACACATAAAATAAATAAATAAGTCCACACTTGAATCTAATAAAGCTAGGAAAAATAAACTAAATTAAAAAAGAGTAAATTGCATAAAATTCAAATGGAGGAATGTGAATTTATTTGGAATTGAATTTGGTGAAATGGAGGTCAAAAATGAATTCATGGCGTCGAGACGATTGAAATGGTGTATTTTTGGGATTTTGGAATTTTCTGGGATTCTTAATTATTTTTTCTGAAATTTCTCTTGGGTGAACGAACGGCCACTCGATTACAGTGCGGCCCGTGCGTTTCATGCGGCCTAACAGTCCGATCGACTGCTGCCCACATCGCATGGCGGTTGTGAGGCCCATCACAAGACGCATCGCACCCCCGATGGGGCGATGCGCGGACGACATAGATGGCTTGGATGTTAAGGATATCGACGCCTTGGATGAGATGGTAACAGCGAGCGTAAACGGCAGAGATGGAGCCATGTCGTGCCAAGGAGGTCGTCTTCAACCTCCGTTCCTTCCTCCGGCGGGAAAATAGAGCACGACGGCGGCTCTCAATTCCGTTCCAGCAGTGCTCATCGGCGAAAAAGGTGGGTACAATGATGTTCTGCAGAAAGTAGGGAACCCATTTTGGGGCTTTGGAAGGTGGGAGAGTGGACGGTGGTGGCTAGCGGTAGGAGAGAAGGTAGCGACCTTCACGGCGGCGCCAAGGTGCTTCGGCGAGTCTTAGGCGAAATTGGAAGCACTTTAACCATCTAGGGAGCATCAGGATCACGATGGTGGTGGTGGTTTGGATCGGAGAAAGCTCAGTAAGGCTGTCCACGGAAGGGGCTTCTCGGCCGGTGATGGCTTCAGCCGCCAGGGCTTTCGGCGAACGCCCTCGCTCAGGGAAGTACACCAGCGTGGTCAGAAAGTGAAGTAGACCATGTCAGAGCAAGGAATCGGAAATTAATCAACGAAATCGTAGGATGGCAGCTAGGGCTCATTGGGCGCAGGGGAGGCTACCGGCGGCGATGCGGCGAGCTAGAGCTGAAATTGACGGTTCAGTGAGGTATTGGGGAGTGGTGTGAAGCCTTTGGCAGTGGCTCTTGGGCTTATAACACAGCGGGTGTCGGTGGACACTGTGAGGTGGTTTAGGGCGCGCCTCTCGCGCCCGAGCGAGGCGATAAGGCTAGCTCTGCCACCGCGCAAAGAGCAGGGGAGAGGTGGTACTGTCGCCCTGCAGGAGCTAGTGGGGATTGGATGGCGGTAGTATGGCGCGGCGTTTGGGATGAGGAGATGACGCTGAGATGCGGCGAGAAAGCGAGCGCGCACGCAAGCTGCAGCGCGTGAAGCATGGAGGAGCAGGAGCGGGTGACTGAGTAGTGGAACCATGCGGGCAGTCGGGTGTGAACGCGCGAGGTCGGGCGGCCGCAATCCGGCGACGCGACGACGCGGCGTGGGCGGCGAACAATGGGCCGTTCGGCGGCGGCGATCGACCGGAGGCGCCATGAGAGGAGAAAGCGGAAAGGCCGAGAAAGGAAATCGGGTTTTCAAGTGGCTTACCATATTGGGAAAGGAGGAGAAATTCAAGCAAAAATCAAATAAAATTAAAATTTTTTGAATGTTTGAGGTGTTTCAAGAAGGGTCCTAAACTTTGCTAGCGAATTAGTTCAGTGTAATTCAATATTCCTCAATTATTTCAGATCCAAAGCTTACCAGTTTTTTTTAAAGATCTGAAGCTTACCACAGCCGTTTATCTTTATATAGATGTCGGTCACAGCCGTTTATTAGGAAATGAAGGAGCAAAATCAGTCGATTCAACAAGAGGTTTTGCTCGGTTCATTTCCTCGACACTCCCTAAAACCCTTGCTCCCTAGTCCCTGCCCAGTTCCGACTCCCACCTCCGTCGCCGTCGCCGTCGCCGAGAAGAAACTTCGCCGATGGCTTTGGCTCGCCTCGGACAGTCTCTGATCCACCGCCTCCACCGGTCTCTCCCCCTCCCTCCACCGCCGCCGACGTAACCCCTCGTATCCTCCTCCAGGCTCTCTATTCGGTCTAGATCTCGTTCTCCACAGCGCGAATCCGATAATACTTACCCACTTTTCGTTTCCGTTTCAGAAATCACCATGCCGCGGCTACCCGATACTTAGCTCTGAGCCACGCGAATACCTGCGTAAGAGGTGATCGATTGGTCGCTTGCTTGTTTTTTCGCTGTTTAATTTCCCGTCTGGGCTTAATTTCAATCAGTTTTTTTGGTCGATTTTTATATCACTAGGTTTTGCAAGCTTGCCGTACAATGCCGGCGGGGTGATTGGTCACAAGTTCGGGGGGCCGTCGCCTGTCCACGTTGTGAAGGTTTGAGTAATTGAGTTCACTTTTGTGGTGAATCTACAATGTTTTGTCTACAGTTTCTTATTCGATTTGGGTTACAAATTTGCGTTGGTTGCATCGCTGCAGGTCCTGGAGCTTGTAGTCCACCTAAATCATGCAAGGCCAATGTCAACAGCAGCGCCGGCAGCAGCATCGTCGAAGGTGCCCGGAAGGTGCGAGGACGTTCTGATTTACTCTCGTGATTTTCTTTTTCAGTTGGAAAAGTATCATATTAATTGTAATAGTTTTGTTTATTTTGTATGTGCAGGTTGGTCTGAAGGTTGTCATGATGAGCCCTGGTTTCGTTTATGAACCATACAGCCCCCGGGAACCTATCTCCTTCTGGAAAAGGTAGAATTTCGCTGTCTATTTTGACTGTATAATTTGCCTTAATATGGTACTCAATGCCCTAACCTGCATTAGACTAGTTGTAGTTCATCACCACAAATGGCATGCTGTTCCAGAGTTTAGGCTAGAGAATGAAGATTGCAGAACAATATTTCGCTGTTCCTGTTGCCATTCCATATAAACAATGATCATATAAGCTTACTGAAGAAAAGTGTAACTTGTTCATTCTCTTTTGTTGTATAACTTTTGCACAAATAGGCTATGGCATGGACTGATTATTTTTCGCAAATGGAGGGAAAAGGTGCACCTCCAGAGTCTGTTTTTGGTGAAAACAGAAAACCAAAGTTCACCAATGTACACTTCAAAATGAAACTAACTGATAAATTGAGGGACCCAGAAAAAACATTAAGCATCCTGGTAATTGATGGAACCCTGCTGTTTCAGTTATCTTAGCTGTCAGCACAGCAGACCAGCAACTGCAGAACATCCTCTGGCGTGGTTGGCGACTTAACCCATGGCAATTAATAACTTTACATCCTCTGGCGTGGTTAGTGATTTAACCCGTGACAATTGATAACTTTCTCGCTCCCTTCAGCAGAATTGCACTATAACAATCCCCAATATTGGAGCTAGTGACAACCAGAAAAAACAATTTGGTTAGGATGAGTTTGCAGCTTATGATGAAGAAGCAGTTAAGTAGTTGGTCTTAGAAGGTTTTATCACTCAGTTGCTTAAGAAGTATATGGTTGAGACTACCAGTACCTAAAATTTTTATTGCAACTAGTATTGTCATGTACTGATGATGCCAGTAAAAAATATATATTATTTAGTGTGGCTATCAGCTGAAGTTACTGTTTATCATTTTTTTTAATTAAGGGCAGGTTGGTTCTATAAGATTCCAAAATTATTGAATTGTTGCAACATGTCTAATGGTCTTGATTTTTACCATGGCTCTTGCGAGTAACTCGTTTTCCTCTCGTGATTTTGCGAGACTTTCCCCGATCTACTCCCTGACACTGTCCCCGACGTTAGCCTGCCCTCGATCTCTGGGCCACGCACAGGACTCTAGCAACGGAGCCGCTCGCGGCCCGGTTGGCGCTACCGCCGCGGATGTGTCTTCGGGTCTGGCCCCTCCCACCGCCGCCGCTTGAGAGTCGTTGTGGCTTGTTTTGGCGAACTTCGTACCCCGTCCGGAGGCACTGAGGGGTTTGCAGGGGGCCACGGACTGCGCGAACGCGGCCTTGGACCGGCGCGCGCTATCTTCTTGCGGTTCAGAGCTCCTGGAGAGTGCCCCTGAGGCCACGGAGATGAAGGTGCACACACACTGATTGCCTGATTGGTGTGTTCTGGTTGACTGCTAAGCCTTGCTTTGCGTGCGGGCCCTCGCTCTTGCCCAAGCTATTCAAGCAGCGAAGCAACAGAAGCGGAGTAGTCTAGAAGAGCTTCTAGCCGCTGCGGAGGCAGAAGCTGCTACCGCTCGGGAATGCGCCGATGGTGCCCTTGCAGCAGGCGTTGCAAAAGATGAACGCATCCGCTTCCTGGAGACAGAGGGTGCGAAGGCCATCTCCGATGCATGCGCGGCAGTTGTGCAGGCTTGGTGCGCGGCCGCCGAAGAGCGGGAGGGCCTACTGTGTCAGATATCCTCTTTGGAAGAGGAGAATGCCCGGCTATCCTCGGAGGCGGCTAAGAGAGATGGTCAGCTAGGCGACGCATTCCTGTCAGCCTGGAACTATGTGGAAGCTTTGGAGGGTGCTCTGACCGAGCTCGGTGTCAAAGTCCCTCAAATGTTCGGGTCGGAGGACCTGCTGTGTAGCCTACGGCGAATCGGAGAGGCGTCGTCACTCACGATGAATGCCTTGCGAGCGTACGGCAACGACTGGTCACTTGCAACTACACAAATGGTCCTTGGGCTACTCCACTTTTGGGGCTGTTTGAACGTGGGCGAGCTGGCGAACCTAGACCTGGACCTCCCAGCGGGACACGGGATTATGTCTGGGGCGCTACATGCCGTACGTCGATCTGTCCGCGCCTTCCACCAATAGATATGGGAGTATATTGGCGAAGGGGCGGTGAAGATCGCGTTGAGGTGTACTTTGCACGGGGGCGGGAGTGCGGACCTTGGCCGGTGGCTCGATGAAGTGCTTAGCCGGAGCGAGGGCTCTTGAGTTATCTTTCTGGCATGATCTCTCAGCTCTTCAACACATAGCATATGCGAGTTGTATTGTGACCTTACAATTTTTTTTAATCATATAATTTTGATGTGTGACCTTCGCACTTATGAAAGAACACTGTGTTCTCCTCCCTCGCCTGTTGTTTATATGCCTTAATGCAAAATGGAAGTGCTTATGGATATTGCCAACTACTATG
This sequence comes from Bonia amplexicaulis, assembly GCA_036346245.1. Taxonomy (NCBI): domain Eukaryota; kingdom Viridiplantae; phylum Streptophyta; class Magnoliopsida; order Poales; family Poaceae; genus Bonia; species Bonia amplexicaulis. The sequence continues at coordinate 93,928 of JAYGGG010000505.1, read as the reverse complement.
TAATTTGCATAATACAAATTATGTTGCGCAATAACTTTGTCTACATTGTCCAATTTCCTTGATTCAGGTCAACACGCTGATGGCACATGGAGACACATCATCTCTCCGGAAAATTCTGACAGAGAGAATGCATTCTGTAAGCTTTTCACCATGCTGTTAGTTGATGTTAGATAATGTCTTTTGGGGGCTCTGCTTTTTATTCTTTTGTCTCTCCTTTTTCCGGCTGAAGACTATAAAAAATGAACTAAAGAGAAGGCAATCCATGTGGAGTTCTGTACATTGGGAATTGGTGGAGCCTGCTGTGAGCATAAGAACTTTGAGGGCTCTCATGGTAAGCTACTTTTGGTTTGCCCTGATTACCTATAAGTTTTTCTCTTGTACGATACTGTGGTATGTTACTCAGATCAAGGTAAAGATGCTAAAATATATTAACTCTAACAACCATCTGTTTCACATGTTACAGTTGTCGTACTATATTGTCAAGATTGGACCATGTCAGTTAATAATTGGTTATGCATTATTTCTTTGCAGATTGGCCTCGACAAGAATGACCTTGATAAAGCTTTCATACAGCTTACGCTTGAGTTTGTCACTAAGCAGGTTTCATTCTCTAAAAGTTCAAGTGTTTGTGTGATTCAATGCAGTGCAACTAATTTTTTTCTTTATGTCTAAACTACTGGCTTGATGTTCAAAAAATTCAGTAATTGCTTTGTCTCTCTGTCCTTATTGACATTCACTGTCCAAAGTTCATAGATGAAACTTGTATGTGCATTATTTGTCCTACACTTCTAAGGTCTGGTCTTTGTCTTTACTATGAACATATTCCATGTCTTCTTCATTCGAGAACACACAGGAGGGCTGTGTATCTTTGCAACATTATATGTCTTCTTTCTGTAAAATTCCATAACTTGTTCTGATGTTCAGATTGTTGTTCTTGATATTAGGATCTACTTTGGATACCACGTTGTTACCAAGTATTTTTGTTTCACCATGGTGTCTGGGCACCAAGTCTCCTTGCTTTTGGATTGCTTTTAGATGCATGCTAGTATGATTGAGACTTTCCATCCATGATTGATTTAGCATGCCTAATATACTATATACCATTGTAGTAGCACACATCTAAAAGCAATCCAAAGGTAGGAAGGTTTGGTGCCCCATTTCAGCGTCATATATATATATATATATATATATCCTGAATGCCTGCACAGTTTAGGTGGGCATGTCCCTAAGTTTCTTCTAAGAAAATGCTATGTGTTTTTTCATTTAGAACTTACATGTCTACATCATATATATATCCTGAATGCCTGCACAGTTTAGGTGGGCATGTCCCTAAGTTTCTTCTAAGAAAATGCTATGTGTTTTTTCATTTAGAACTTACATGTCTACATCATTTGAAGAACTGAAAGTTTGCATTCATGTAGTGTTCAGAATCTGCATTGATAGTAATCATAAAAGATATGTACTGTAAATGTCTACTTTCAAAATATAAGGTGCAATGGCAAGAGTAAATTTATTTTCCTAATCACTCCCCTATTACTATTAGGTTGGTCTCTGTTTCCTATTATTTCATGCTACGAGTAGATGGTCTATTGCTTCCAAGGAGTTGCGATAGTCTTATTATTTCATGCAGTACTCTATGTGCATCCTGTGATCATTTCTTAATTATATTTCCTGTAGAAATTTGAAGCCTACAATTCAAAAGGCAAGGTTGTTTCTGGAGACAAGTCAAAAGAGGTAAATTAAACATGCCAAACTACTTGAAGTTCTAGTACCAAACAAGTGAGATTAGCTCGGTTAGGTTTGCATAAAAATGCAAAGTATACGAATACAACTTTGTCCTCAAATGGCTTACAGGCTCTTCAAAATGTTAGTAGTCCCTCATGCAATTTTATCCTCTGGATGTCTTCCACACAGATCTTTACATTGCTTTAGTGATACATCTACCATTACTTTAATATCAAGTAACACTTCTATGAGCAAAAGGTAAATTGTTGGGGGAAAAGGGCTATTTGGTGTTGTGCTGGTTTTATGGCTGGTGGTGCCGGACTGTCAGATATGGGAAACAATAACTTAGCTTGTATATGCCTGCTGGCCAGTAGTCGCCCACCGACCATTGCAGGCAGTAACTACTTAGTGTCAAATAACTGTATCCAAACTCCATATGGTTAGTGTGCTGAATGTCAGAAGCTCGATAGTTGCTGGACGAAAACTACCATTTTTAGCCATGTACCAGCTACTAATTAGTTGATGGTGATTTAGTTTTCTGTCACAATGAAGATAGCTATCCAAACATGACTAGATTGAGCAAAAGTGTCCTAATCCACCATAAGTTAAGTTTGATTGTTTAATTATCTAATTTGCAATGATACGCTGGAAAACATTAGAGTTAAATAGCTGGTTGCTGTCAGGTAATTGAACATTGGGGCCATTATTTTACCCAAACATTTATGCCTCGTCTAGTCACCAGTCTGTTACTCCACTGCTTTCTCTCACTGTAAATTCCATGAGAAAGAGAAGTGCATGGGAAACAAAGTAGAAAAGTTATTTCAATTGTTGGCTTTCCTCTGCCCTGTTGCATCACGGAGAAGTATATATTATTTTTTATAAACAAATCTGAATAATGGAGAAAAAAGAATGGAAAACATAGACCCTGAGTAAGAAACAGTTTTTTTTTTATTTAGAAGGTTTTATAAACTACCACTCAGAAGTAAATTAGTTTTTTCTTTTATTGTCCAGTTGTTATCAACTTGTTACTTATACCTTTATCACAGTTGGATAATTTGGCTTACAACATTCTCATAAGTCATAATATATTTTGGTAACTGAATATTTCTGTAGGTACCTGTGAAAGACATCTGGGTGTTTGAAAGATCCCTTTTTCACCCTGGAGCATTCTAGTGTGTGTGGACGGATCACATTGTAATAATCTCTTGGCAAGCACATACCGTCCTACTTGAGCTGAACAGTGGATTTATGATGCACAGTGGTTTCAATAAATTTTTCTGTCCTGCCGTCCTGCTTTCCTCCTGTCTAACTGATGTCTAACAAGATCTCCAGACGCATATAAACAATAACGGTAGGTTTTTTCCCCTTTTATTCGAGAAGTGGTTTTGTCAGATGCATGGTTGTCACGGCGACCTTGGCGACCACGGTGCCTAAGGAGCGCCAGGACGCCTAGTCGTCCAGGCGGGTGCCTAGTCGTCCTCTAGGCGATGCTAAGCGAGCTAAAGCGATTCACTTGATGAGTATCTAATTAGATAAGGCATGCATACAGGTCATGCATACTGCGTGCTGAGTACTTAAAGACATGCAGAATACTAAAGGATTACAATAACTACAACACATTATGTGCGTAGTATACGAAGAGATAATCACTGCAGCGCATGGGATACATGCAGAATTTAAATGCGCATGCATGCAGGAGACTAAGAGCCATGCGGTAAACTAGGAGACATACGTGCAGAATGAAGATTAAATGCACACATGATTATTCTAACACTATTTTCTTCTCTCTTTCCTCCTTTTCTTTCTCTCCGTCGGCCTCATCCTTTCCCCACTGCCTCCTCTCATCCTCTCTCTTTATTTCGGTTCAACCCCTGCTCCGATCCCCGCCGTGCTGCCTCGTCTCCCATCCCCTCACTCGGTGAGCGAAAGCAGCAAGCGCGGGGAGGCGGCGTGAGGAGAGGCAGAGCGGGAGGCGGCGTGCGGGAAGAAGAGCCTCCTCCCTCCCGTCGCGCCTCCTCCCTCCTCCCACTCCGCCCCCTCCTCCCGCCATCCCGCCGCTCGCCTCCTTCCTCCCGCCGCCTACCTCCTCCCCGCCACTCCTTCCGCCGAGGCGGCGTGCGAGAGGCAGAGCGCGGGAGGGAGGAGGCGGCGCGGGGACGGGCGGCGGCGCGCGGGAGAGGTGGGGCGGCGTACTGGCGGCGGCGGTGAAGCTAGGGATCGCGACTTGCGTTTGCCTCTTCGCCTCCCTCCCGAGCAGTGTGAGTCTCTCACACTCACCGCCGCTTAGCCGAAGCCCTTAAGCCTTCGCCTCTTCCGCCTCGCCCGACGCCTTGTACGCCATGTCGACGCCGCGGACGCCTCGTCGACCGGGCGCCCGCCTAGCTGGCCAAGGCGGGCGTTCCTCCCGCGTCCCTCCCGGCGCTGGGCGCAGGCGTCGCCTTGGCGACGCCAAGGCGACGCCTTGACAACCATGGTCAGATGAAGATACAGGCATTTGTTTACACTTATGTCAGAGAAGTGACTTGGGCATGTTGCCCCTTCGGAAGGGTTTATTTACTGTCATTAGATTTCTGTCCAATTCAGTAACAAAGTTCATACTTTTGATGTGATCATGTGATGCTGTCGCAAGGAAAAGCCTGAATATTTTGCTGCTTCGTACTTTTAGGCTTTTGCCAATTGCAATGTATTACACAGCGAACCAGATGGTGATGCTGCCGTGGGTATTGTGCGTTGTAAGTCATGGTACTTAACTACGCTATTCATGTGCTGGCGTACTTCATAGTTGCTTTAATTTCTTTTCAACCTTTGGAAGGCGGTAAGCCTACCCACTTCTGTATAATTATCCTGTGAACTTGGTCCTCAGTTTTCTGAGCATTTACCATGTTTTGTGATAATCAATTCACCATTGTGTGATGGTTGCCGTTTCTTCTACATTGCGTTCCAATTGTAGATTTTCGGTTTCTTCCCTGGACTTGCAGGATGCTGTCATTTGAGCAATTGGTACATATATGCTTGCAGAATGTTTACCTTCAGAAATTCTGTTAGTTTGTTGTCTCAATTTACTGATCTCTTCAATAGTAACTTACAGTTTCAGTTCCTACTGATGAACTTATTTGGTTTCAGTTCTGTACTCCTGTTGGAAGTTTGGAACCAGATCCGCGTCCATGTTGGAACCGCATTCAATGCTCCATAGTTGTCTCCACTCTGGAGCCTCCAATGAAGGTTTACCCTTGTTCCCATTCGTCCTTTTGAGGAAGCAGTAGTACGGAGTATGTCTCTTTTTATCTTAACAAAAAGTTAAGGGGCATGTTTGGGTGCCGCTGCGGCTTATGACTTTTGGACTGAAATTTTTGAATTTTGGCTGTTTACGGTACAGATTACGGAGAGATAGATACTCACTTGCGATTTTGGCTGGTACAGATGTTAGACTTTTAACGTGTAGATCGTTTAACTTGTAGACCCCCGTTTTAAGAAAATACTCTGTTTGAAAGTTAGGTACTGTAACAAAAGCCAAAAGCCGCCAGCTTCGGAGGAAAAAAATAGGCCCATCTGCTCTAACGAGTTTCAGCTTTTAGCTTCTAGTATTTTAATTTTATCTCTTTTTTTGACTTTTTTTATATAACCTTTTTTTATTTTTTGTAAATTTAATTACGTTGAAAAAGTTAACAATATCTATAGTGTATTTTCAGCTGCTACAGTGCAGCAAAAAAAAAGCCAGAAACATGGACATATAAGCCAGAAATCAGATAAGGATGAGCCGATCATTTGAAACATGAGAATTTTGTGACATTTCCACAAGAATTGAACTATTTCCTACAAAATCCGTTGGTCTTAAGGTGGGCGTTTGATAGGGTGGAGTTTACCCGGCCTAACCACCCAAATGCAACACCACTTTAACAGGCACTAGGAACTAGGTTGCCCCATCCCTAAACAATGAGGCGGCTGGGGTCAGTTTCTGTTTCCAGCTAAAGTTACTTATCCTATTCCCATGTCTGTCTTCCAGCCCCAAAAACAAAGGCCGTCATCTTAATCTACACTCCTTGATGATGCATGACGTTGACTTAGTAGTTGATCGGTTAAATGAAAGGCCCAATCAAGCCTTAATTACATTTACAGTATCATACATACAATCCCTTGTGGAATGTCAACGGGGCCGTGCATACATACGTCCATGCTGATCGCTGGATCGAACAGGCTGCGTTGGCGTATGCTGCAGCTGGCGATAACCAGCTGCGAACACTGCGCAGCTGGTGACAATTGACAAAGGCACCTGCTCGATTTGATTGGATTGTCAAGATTAAGCTTGACGCCTGCAGAATATTTTGCGCCGACTCTCCGGATTGTTAAAACTCCTGTGACGGCCGCGTTCTGCACAAAGAAAGTTTCGTGCACAGCGACCTGTGCGTAAAGAGATTTTGCGTCTGATTTTTGTTGATTTAACGAAGCGATCGGTTCCTCAACGCACAAGGGATGAACGAAGCGACGACTTGCGAGAGAGCGACGCTTCTTGCGATCGTACACAAAGCTTTATATTATGTACTAGTAATATGCTTTTGCAAGTAAAAAAAAGATGTATATTACGAAAAGTATATTTCTTGGTAAAATCTAGTAGTATCAATCTGACGTGGGATGGTCAACCTACATATTTCGTTTCGTGCTTCTCGGCAAAAGTTCAAGGACTAGCTTGGAGCGCAGAAGTTGATCTAGAATATTGTAGTACATACTAGTTAATTATAATACATATTATACCAACTTTATTTATATCAGTAAAAATTATACGTGAGTTTTTGTTACTCTATAATCTCACACAAACAACTTAAAAACCACAAGCCGCAGCAAAAAAAACTCTAAACATAAGATGCAGTTTAGTACATAATATATATACCAAGTGGTTCTATCGAAGATTAGCGCGTCGTGATAGATAAACAAAACCAAACCGCAGGAGAATCTGGTGTTATTTGGAAACAAACCATTGAGACCTGATGGATGGGATAGCAACAAACCCGGGGCAGAAGAAGAATGCGTGCCAGAACAGACCTGCAGGTGACTTCGAACGATCCAATGGCAGCGCGTGACGAAAGATACGGGACTCACGCCGAGCTAGCACAGCAACCGACCCACGAATCTGATCTACTATTATTCCTAGGCCATAGGAGGACAGGTTGTGAGGAATGGCCGCGACAGGAGCCCGACCGCTGCAACCTCTCGCCATGCTTTTGCGGGGGGGCAGCAAGAGAACAAGAAACAAATGCGCCGCACCACGCTCCCGTCAACTTGCGCGTTAAAAAAAACAAGGGGGAGGGCAGGCGAAAGGGCCTGGTAGTTTTTTTTTTTTTGGGAGCCATCGCTGTTTTGCGTCCCTCTCCCCCCTCCCAGATAAAAAACAATTCTAGCCCTCTCTCCTGCAGAATTGCAAAAGTAGCCTCCTTCTCCACCGTGGACCGTGGTAGCATCATTACCAACGGTGAAACTAGAATAAAAATAATCGAGATCCACCACTTCAACATACATAATATATATATATATATATATATATATATATATATATATATATATATATATATATATAATCTTCAAGAAATATTGTTGATGATGATAGAATAATCCTCAGATTATTATGTCACTATATCCACTGAATATACCCCTTATTGATAAGGGAGAAAATTCACGAAGTAATCGTAAGTCCTCCTTCGGCTACTCCATAGTCGCAAGCTCTTCTACAACCATAAAGTCGTAAGTCCTTCTACGACTACTCCGTACTCGCAAGCTCTTCTACGACCATCAAGTCGTAAGTTCTTCTACGATTACTCCGTGGTTACAAGCTCTTCTATGACTATCAAGTCGTAAGCTCTTTTACGACCACGTAGTCGTAAGCAGTCCTACGATCACCTTGTGATCATAGACTATTCTACGGTTTCTATAACCCCAATCGACTTGACAAACGACGTCTTAATACATCGTGGGGATATCTAATAAGGCGGTTAAAATGTGCTTTTACCTAATAACCACACACAATCTCTCTCCGACAACAACCACTGCATGGTGAGCAGGCCACTACGTCTCTCTGACGATAACTTTCATCAGACGATTATCACCTGGAGCGTTAAGGCGTCTTCTAGTGCGGCACAATGGCCGTCGCTTCACTACCTATTTAAAAGTTAACGTCAAAGGGGAGAAAGAGGGAGCCAGGCCAAATTAGAGATAGTGTAGACTCTTTTTCGCATTACACTCTTGTAATCATTTCCTTTGATTAGTTCACACATGACGTAGAGTTATTATTCTCCTAGGAGAACATATCCCTGTTCCGCAAGACCATTGCTTAGTCTTTTGAGAAAATCCCCGAATTCAAATAAATCATACGTAAGATCGGTATTAAAACACCGACAGTTGGCGCCGTTCGTGGGGATTTCTTCTTTCAAGACTCCGATAATTTCTTCCTCGACAAGTTTCTCTTCTTCCTCCTAATGTCCTCATGGCGAACGAATGGAACGAGGAGAATTGGTTCGACTTGGCCGACTACGTGGATATCGACAGGGAGGCTTGCTACGACTACGAGCAGATCATGCTTGCTTCCAACAGTGAGTTGGTCCCTGGAAATCCATCCAATGATCTCGGAGACTATGCCGCAGGAAAGACTGATGAGGGATCCAAATCCCCCACAGCAGTACGTCCAACGGAGGACTCACTTCCCCTAAGTGGCAAGGGTCAACCCGACCATGAGGAGGACTCGCAACGCGGCAATGAGCCCGCCCCCCAACGTTCGAGTCCCGCGGCGACACTCCGAGCAGTTTCAGCGAGCCCTGGAATCTGCCAATCAGGGAAACCATCACCAACTGGTGGTGGTAACTCTCCGGTTAAATCTGCAAAGAGAATGGATGGGCACTCTCCATGTTCGCCCGTATTTTCGCAGGGAATAGATCCGGTCGGGGATAGTTATAACCCGAAATTCCCCTACCCTGGCGGAGTTTATTCCAAGCCTTGAGGCAATATCGCTGGATGATTCTTCAGACGAGGGGACCTCCCTTAGAAGTGGAGATTCTAGACATGAGGTCTTTGCCCTGCCCACATATCCTCATCACCTTCTTGGAGGAAGGCCTGAGGATGCTTCCCACCGATCACACTCCCCCACCTCTCGTGAGGATGGTGAGGAGACCTCCAGTGATGAGTCTGATCACTACTCTGATGAGCGTAGGAGAAATCCTAGAAATAATTGCTCTCCTGTGAGGCAGCCCCAGCCAGCATCAGGGATTGAGGATCCCGAGACTGCTTGAAGGAGGTGACTAGCTGCCCAGAGGTCTTTGCTTGGGCGTATCCAGTACCAGTCCGAAGAGGCTCGAGAGCTTCAACGGATCAATGACTTGCTCGAGAACCCAACTCAAGAGCTTGCTTGGGCACCAGGTTACGATCACTTTGCTGAAGAAATTGCACAAAGACTCCTTGATTTGATGCCCAGACTCGAGCACCCTCACCGACGTGATACCTAGGATCCGCAAGGTATGACCGCATCTAATTGATCACGAAACTCACCTAGTTGGGTTCGACGTGATGACAGGGCGTGTCGAACCCCCGATCACAATACAAGTCGGAGGAGAGCACCTCGAACGGCTCTAGAACGGCAAGTTGATGCTTGATCCTCGCTTTGAGCAAAGAATTTGCACCAGCAGATGGAGTACGAGGAGTACTACCCTCGTACAAACCAGACTTACTATCGGTCGGGTCCATCGACAGTCGGGCATGCTGGGCAGAAGTTGTAGGAGGATAGTCATATTCAACCGAATTAAGTATATATTTGATTCGAATTTGTATTCGTTACGACATTCAATTCATATTCGTATTCGAGAATATTTGAATTCATATTCGAATTCTTTTTAAAAGTATGAATTTGTATTTGTATTTCAGACTATTTGATCTGTTTCTATCCCTACGAGAAATGGCCAAAATTGAAAAAAAAAAAGTCTACAGGATTGTGACATTATAATATGCTCGACCATGATTTATGCCTTTTTCAGATTTATTAATTTGTCTTTTTTTTATATTGTGTTCGGAATGCGGTTTGAGAAACCGTAGCAAGTCATGTTATGTGTTAATTTGTTGTTAACAATATTGTATTTCACTGTCGGAATGTGGTTTGATAAAGCGTAACAGGTTGTGTTCTGGATTGATTTGTTCTTAACCGTGTTTTCCACAATTTGTCTTTATAACTTGGAATTATGTGTACATCATTGGTTGTGAAACACAGATATAGGAATGTGAAGCAGGTGCGTCATTGATATGGTACAAAAACACTTAGCTTAACGAGCTAGCATTTTGTTTTCAAACACAATTAGTGAGCTAGCTAGCATTGACCGGTGTTAATTCAAGAAACTAGTACTAGTAAAGTACAACCAAATACCCCACTTAATCAAGTGATCAGCAACAACTTAATACTAACCAGAAAAATTCTGCTTCTGCTGTCCACCTATATATAAGTAAACCTGGAAACAGCACGGCATATCACGGCCTGCTGCCTCCAAGAACGGTCGAGGCACGCGCAGTCGCCATGTGGACGACGTGGCCGTGGCCGTGGCAGTGGAGCGTGCTCGTCGGCGCCGCGTGCCTCTGCGTGCACGCGGCGGCGGCGAGGGCGATGGAGGCGCTGTGGTGGCGGCCGCGGCGGCTGGAGCGGCACTTCGCCCGGCACGGCGTGCGCGGCCCTGGCTACCGCTTCTTCGTCGGCAGCTCGATCGAGCTCATCAGGCTCATGGTGGAGGCGTCGTCCCGCCCCATGGCGCCGCAGACGTCGCACGACATCCTCCCCAGGGTCCTCGCCTTCTATCACCATTGGAGGAAGCTCCACGGTAATTAATTAATTAACCAAGAATTTACACTGGCTACTAATACTTAATTTCATCTCTTTTCCTTCTTTAATTCAGTTGATTTATCGATCGAATTCATAATTTGTCCGTTAATTTCTTGCGCCATTACACGGTTTCTTGGTATATATATTCATCTTAGCATACGACTTTCCAATTCTTTCTTTGTTAGCTTGGTTTTAGCTTTTGACTTTTAAGAGACAGATCAATATGTGGTGGTGCACTTTCACATTTTTTCTTTCGACTGCACTGTCTGCACATGAAAAATTCTAAGCAACAGCGCGGGCATTTGCACATACCATATAGTATAAAAAGGGAAAGCGTACGTAGACTCTCACGCGTGAACCCGGAGGAAAGAAGGGGACAGGCTTCCATGCTTTTGCAAATAGAAAAAAGAGTACACACTTTAAGGTATGTGTTGATTAGGTGAGCTTCATTTCACTTTGCTAGCTAGTACTGCTACTACTACTTGCTTCACTTTAATTTTAATGGTAACCACAAACACTGGCAAATATGCAGCCTCCCAAGTCAAACCTGGTGATGTTCTCATGACCATATATGCATGACCTCTCGATCCATCCATGGATCTTTCCCCCAGGCTGTATATATACACTTGCTGTCAATGTAGCTTGCTAGCTAGGTCAATGATAATGCGAGTGAAGTAAGTAAACAAGAGGCTAGCTAGCTATGGCAACTTGGAGCTAGCCCCACATGCATGCTTGCTTTGTGCTTAGCTATGCTGCATATGAGCAGCATCGCATTGCCAGAGCATTTCGGTTCAGGGTCCGCTTTGCTTCTGGTTGATGTGATTAGTTTATCTCCGATCCGTTCTCGCGGCAGCCGACGATAATTCCCTCTCTTTTTTCAACGGTGCGTGGAGTATAATTAATATGTATGTACAGGCAGCCCTACCCACAGGGCAGGCATCTGCGTTTAATCCAAGTGAGGAATCTTATTGTACGTTGATCGATCGGTTTAAGAAATGATGAAGCTGTTGCCCACATGAAAAATACTCATGTTCAGTGCTGGCTTGGCGGCTCTAGTAGTAGATCATGGATATCACATTAATTCTCAGTCACTTAAAAGTTGCACTCTCAATCAACTAAAATTGCAGCCTCCTCTAAAAAAACAGCCCCCCTCAAAAAGAACAACTGCAATTTTAGTTGATTGAGAGTGCAACTTCAAGTGACTGAGAGACAAAAAAATTTCAGTCAACTTGGCAATAGTCATTCTAATAAGCTTATTCGGACGATACGAGTATCGATCGCGTATAGGTGGGTGGATATTTTTTTAAATTTAAATTGTGGCGTTAATTTTGGCAGGTCCGAAGCATTTGATTTGGTTCGGGAGCACGCCGAGGCTGACGGTCAGCGAGCCGGAGCTGATCCGGGAGGTGCTGCTGTCGCGTGCGGAGCACTTCGACCGGTACGAGGCGCACCCGATGATCTGCCAGTTCGAGGGCTACGGCCTCAGCAACATCCACGGCGAGCAGTGGGCGCGCCGCCGCAAGATCCTCACCCCGGCGTTCCACACCGAGAACCTCAAGCTGATCGTGCCGTTCGTGGGCGAGACGGTGCGCCGGATGCTCGACGAGCTGGAGGAGCGCATGACGCCGCCGGCGGGGGCCGGCGAGGCGGAGGTGGACGTCGCGGAGTGGTACCAGCGCGTGCCGCAGGAGGTCATCACGTTCGCGACGTTCGGCCGCCGGAACTACGACGACGGCAAGGTCGTGTTCCAGCTCCAGGACGAGCTCGCCGGCTACGCCGCCGAGGCGCACAGCAAGGTGTTCATCCCCGGCTACAGGTTTGCACGTACCAAAAACAATATACGATTCTTGTACGTACTCTCGGTCACTCGATCGATGTGCATTGCGATCTTGACTTTTCTTTTTCTTTTTCCCTCGCTGTACTACGTGTTCAGATTCTTGCCGATAAGGAAGAACAGGCGCGTGTGGCGGCTGGTCAGGGAGATCAGGAAGAACCTGGCCAAGTTCGTCATCAACTTGCAAAGCCATGGCGATGGACAGCAGGAGGGAAGCAAGGACGGGGTCATGAAGGACTTCATGAGCTTCATGACGCCGGCCATGACGGCGGACGAGATCATCGAGGAGAGCAAGAACTTCTTCTTCGCCGGGAAGGAGACGCTGACCAACCTCCTCACGTGGACCACCGTCGCCCTCGCCATGCACCCGGAGTGGCAGGACCGCGCGCGCCGGGAGGTCGTCGACGTCTTCGGCCGGCACGCCCTCCCGTCCAAAGACCACCTCCCCAAGCTCAAAACCGTACGTACGCATGTCCACAGCACAACGCCACATGCATGAGAGTTTGCGTGTCCCAACGATAAATATTTTGCTTATTCTTGCTACGATCGACGTGTGCAGCTCGGGATGATCGTGAACGAGACGTTGAGGCTGTACCCGCCGGCGGTGGCGATGATACGGACGGCGAAGCGGGACGTGGAGCTCGGCGGGTGCGTGGTGCCGGCCGGCACGGAGGTCCTGATCCCGATCATGGCCGTTCACCACGACGCGAAGGTGTGGGGCGCCGACGCGACGGAGTTCAACCCGGCGCGGTTCGCGGACACTGCAGCGGGCGACCGGCGGCGGCACCCGATGGCGTTCATGCCGTTCGGTGGAGGCGCGCGGGTGTGCATCGGGCAGAACCTGGCGCTGATGGAAGCCAAGGTCGCGCTGGCCGTCGTGCTACAGCGGTTTGAGTTCCGGCTGTCGCCGGCGTACGTGCACGCGCCCAGGGTACTCATGATACTCAACCCACAGCACGGCGCGCCGGTGATCTTCCGGCCGTTGTGATCAGCCGTCATCTCACAGCTCAGTTCGGCGATCCGACAATGCCCATGTTAATCGGATTCAACTAATCCCTCCCTGTAAATTATCATCTACTATTGTCAACTAAAAATATATAAAAGTATACCATACGTAACAAGTGCCAGACTACAAAGAAGGATAGGAGCATCTTTCTAGCTGTTAATTGTCACACATCTTCAGAAATTTTATTTGGCTCTTTTAATCCTGAACAAAAACATAGGTCCGGCATCTGCCGTCTCTCAGAATTCGATTCGATTTGTGTGCCTTCAGCAGCTCATTCTTGAACAGTTCTGAATCTCACACCAACAAGATAAATTTGTAGAGTATTTGCAAACATGAAACAACACAACATTCCAAACGCCAGGCATTCTCTCCCAGTTGTTCCAAACATCATCGCACTGGAGCAGCGCACTCAGGCATCTCCAAAATATGACATCAAATTCTAAAAAAAAAGTGACATCAAGACCGCTCCGTTATGCAAATTATTCCATATATGGAATCAGTTCCAATTACCCTTTATCAGCGTATCCTGTCGATAAACGCACACAACAATGCTAAGTGTCCTTGTGAAGAGCACACTTGGCCAAACTATTTCCCTATGATAAACAACCTCTATACAGGGTATCATATTACACAGGAGGTCTTCAAAATAATCTAAAATAGCCTTCCTTGACCAATGAAATTTGAAAGGATAATTTTGCATTTACCGAGGATCTATACTGATAAGTGCACGAGCTTCTCGATTTCCTTGATAATTAAGTCTCTCTCCTCATCAAGTTGTTCATCTTCACCTATTAAAAGGAATTGCACTAGTAGTATCACAGTTTGCATCTCTCAACAATCTAACAAGGAATCTTCCTTTAACATTGAGTTGCAATTATAATGTTTGGTTATTCCATTACTGGCATCAATTGCTTGGTCAGAGCACAGAATCCTCTGGAGTTAAGCTAGAAGTAGAGAAATGTAAAGTACCTTTGCTTGTGGGAAGATTGTGGAGTAACTTCAACAATTCTCTGTGACTGTCTACCAAAACTTGAATAATATCACAAGGCTTATTTGGATTGGCAACAAATACCTGCTTCCATGCAGCGAAAATGAACCCCCAAAAGATGGTAAAAGAGAAGTGCTTGCAGAGTTATAATTACCTAACAGTATCTAGTTCAACAGAAAAATTCAAAATCAAACAAGACCTGATCAAGTAAAAAAAATGACTTGATTAAATACCAGATCAATATGACAATGACAAAATCAAGTGCCAAATGGATTAGATTTTGAAATGTTCAATACACAGAGTTAACAAAAAATTCACAGGATCGGCAACAGAAATTTTCAATGCAAAAACATATCACAAGAAACACAAAACTGAATGGAGATTATAGCCATTGAAGGGTCAAACATAATGCAACTTTAATGTGTGAATATGTGCTAACTGATATTGAAATTTTATTTCACACTAGATGGCTAATAATAGCTAACCGAGTACCAAGGTTGGAAGATCAATGATAAAGTAATACCTTCAAAATGTGAAAGGTGCATATCCTGATATTTTTGCTTGAATCCTACAAAAGTTTCACTTTATTACAGGCATTAAGAAAGGATGCGCATGGACAATAAAAATTGATTAGCCATGACGAGCAAAGAAACCATCTATAACTAATGTGTTGCTTTCGAACTGTTCACATATCTAACACTGTTGCCATATTATTTTTTTTCCAATTTTGGGCCCCTAACACCCTTTTTGCAAAAACGACCCCTTCCCTGAGCTCGGAAGACGCGGCAAGTGACACGTGTCACTTGCCGCGCCTAGGGAGCTCGGCAACTACCTACCGAGCCGCCCTTGCTCGGTAGGCGCTGCCGAGCAGGCCGGGCTCGACAAGTGGCCAGCTTAGCTTCGGCAGGTGGGCAGCGGGCCGTGGGCAGTTCATGTATTTAGAGCTTATGATAATGAACCTACTAGCATCATCTCGTACGCGCTTGCCTCTCATGAATACTATCTTCAGCTGTAAGATGAGCTGGAAAGAGAAACAACAGACACCTCACTTCCACTCTGTGATTCGAGAAGTGTCTCATTAACTGAATCAGTAGATGAAACTTCTGAAGTTTGATAAGAACTTCTAAGAAGTGTCGTGTCGACAGAGAACAATATCCTCTCCGTGTCAGGAAGCAAGAACTCATCCACTTCATATCCACTTGTATATAGAAAAGTAACTCACATAAAGGTGAATTTTGGAGATGAAGGTCCTCTAGGACAAGTGAAGTACACTGTGATTTGTTACTATGCAAAACAATTTGATGCTTTGAGGAGAATATGCTGTCCATCAGAGCGTGATTTTGTCAGGTCACTAAGTCATTGCAAGAAATGGGGTGTTCAAGGAGGCAAGAGCAATGTATTCTTTGCAAAATCACTGGATGACAGGTTCATAATTAAGCAGGTTACCAAAACTGAATTAGAGTCTTTCATGAAATTTGCTCCAGACTATTTCAAATACCTATTGGAATCAATTGGCACTGGCAGTCCTACTTGCATGGCAAAAATTCTTGGAATTTATCAGGTAAATTTCATTATTCTTTTCAGATTGTATTACCTTGCACTAACTGCACAACAAAATTTCTTTCCTATGCCTCCCTGTGTATAATTTTCCTATGGTCATGTTCCCAAGGTTTAAGTGACAGCATTTTATTATGGATTTTTTAGATTGGAAAAGCCTAGATTTGACTGTGAACTTTCCATGGTGAAAGTGAATATTCCATCTATGTTAGTAGAGTCTGTTTCAGAGCTTGTCAATGAATGTAAGGGAGGAGACGTATCCTTTCCATTTACAAATGTATACTGCTGTTATATTCATGCAGTCATATTTTGCCAACTTCACCCACTAGATTGGCCATGTAGAAAATGAAACCTGCACAATTCTCATCAGAAGTAATTTCATAATATTGTAATTCTTTGCTAATATAATACTTTTAGAATAAGTAGTGATCAAAGCTATATCTTGGAGTCCTTGCAAAGGACAAATGACATATATTTGTGAGCAGATGGAGTAACTAAATATTTACAACTGACTTCCTTTTGTTTTATTCAGTCATAAAATCATCAAATAGCACCACGAAAATCCAGAACTATTGACACTACAAAGAAAAATAGCATCATGAGCTCTATTTTAAGTGTGGAGTTTCTTTATGCAAGCCATACCTTCAAGTGCTTCCCTTTTTTCCAAATCTTATTTCGCAGTATTAATCGGGCATTAATTTTCATGAGAGGCAAGCGCGTAAGAGATGATGCTAGTAGGTTGTCTAGTCCAGAAGCTCAGAAGTAGTTTCATCTACTAATTCAGTTAATGAAACACTTTTTGAATCACAGAGTGTAAGTGAAGTGTCTGTTTGTTTCTCTTTCCAGCTCATCTGACAATTAAAGCTAGTATTCATGAGAGGCAAGCGCGTAAGAGATGATGCTAGTAGGTTCATCATCATAAACTCCAAATACGTGAACTGCTCGCAGCTCAGCAGGCAGCTACCGAGCTGCGCCGGCTCGGTAGCGCTGCTGCGCCGCGCCGAGGCCTGCAGTGCCCACGCGAGCTCCTGCGCCCGCTGGCTCCTGCCAAGCTCCCCAAGCGTGGCAAGTGACACGTGTCACTTGCCGCGCCTTTTGAGCTCAAGGAGGGGGCCAATTTTGCAAAAAGGGTGTTACGGGGCTAAAATTGGAAAAAAAAACATGGCAATAGTGCTAGATACGTGAACTGTTCATTGCTTTCATCGCTCAGTTATCTTAACAGAAAAAAATTTATAACACTATTTCCTTCAGGAGTGTGTCTATTCAAACTAGTTATGTATTGGAAAAGCAACATTACTACTTAAGTTCTCGCATTCAGAGATAACGAGTCTGCCATTCAAACAATAAGAAACAAATTGATAGTTACACTATTGGACTTTTCTATCAGCTAGATTGTAAAATAATGATACCATGCAAAGCTACAAACAGAAAGCCATTTAGCTTTGGACCTCTGGTTGCCACCAAAGAACAATTACAGGTGTATAAGTTTGTATATAGTAGAAAACCCTTTGGTTGGTGAGCCAGTAAAAGAAAGAAGGGTTTCTCATTTCTCATACTAGTACCACCATCCACCATTGTTAAAAAAGCAAGAGGAGCAAAGCAGAGGAAGTGAAAAGGATAATAAGTACATCAATGATTTCTGAATGAAGAAGCAGTAAATGTATAACTAATAATCTAATACCTTCAGCAGACCAATCATAATATTTAAGTAACGAACTTCCAAAATGTACCGCTTCATTATTTGAGCATTTGGGGCCTCCAACAGAAACTCTGAAAGAAACTGACATGAAGCAAAACACATTTAAGCTTCATTTTTCAGTGCTCAACAAGAAATTGCAGTAGAGTAATCCAAAATAGTCAAACCTTCACAGATTGTCTTCTTGTCACATAATTAGTTGAAGTTAAAAGCCTTGTGTAGAGTTCAAAGAACTGCACATGTTTAAATAAGCAGAGTAACACAAAGTATGGATCAATATTTCAAAATCTAACAATGTAAAAAACAAATTTTCATAATGACAAGAATCAACGTATGCAAACGATCGCATGGAAGATACAATGGAGGGGGGGGGCATTTAACATTAACATCTTATTTTCCTGATATCAGCTTGGTGTAGTTCACTCGTTTCACAAAAAGATATCACGCTCTCAACTAACCTGTTCGTAATGGGAGCTCAGAAACTCGGAGACTGCAGCTTCATGTTTGGTGAGCAAATCCTGCAAACATCTTGTGAACAACAAATATCAATCTTGAAGAACCAACCATAAAGCCAACTAATAGTATAATATAAATACTAAATTGACAAATTGGATTTACCTTGAAGGTGTTCAGAGCATCAGAGGCGATATCAAAGTTTGGCAATTCAACATACTGGAAAAACAACTCGAAGCTACTTGACTCCAATATATATCTGAAAGAGCACTACAAAATCAAATGCATGCAAAATTAATCAATTGTGTAATTAGTTAAATCATCTGTTTGCCCATTTGCTTTAGGTACCATCTCATAGCTGATGATGAATTTCAAAATGTAAAAGTAAAGGGGGGTGAAAGCTGTTTCAAAATCCAACTGCCTCATAATGCTTGTCAACAAACCAGGATTAATTTAGCAAGGAATCAATTGGGGGAGGTGACTTATTTTGTAAAACTTTCTTTTCCTCAGGTAACTGCCATGGTATGTAAATTACTAAATTATTTTACTTTGCTATTTTTCTTCAAGGCATATACATTGGAGACCATATGTAAGTACAGGCAGCAAATACTCCTTATCACCAAGAAATAGGAAATCTAGTTTAATGAAGATTCTTGAAGCCTTACTTTGCAAGTGTAGGATATTTTATGCATTCTCGCAACATGTTCCCACAGTTCAATGCAACTTCCAAGTTCTTGTAGCTGGCGCAACAGAGTTAATCAATCAAGCACAAAAATATTACAATGACATATACAGTAGACGTGAATCATAAACAAATACAAAAAAAATGTTAGGATAGGTGGGGAAAATATATTGAAAACTATCCAACTCCACACACTGAAGATAACAGGTTGTTATGCGCCTCCCCAACACACACACAGAGAGGCAGGAACCAATGGCTACTGACTAGCAGCAGTTCATGACCAAACACAAATAATCATAGAAATTCATGAAGAGAATGATACGGCCAAAAGGAAAGGGAAGGAACAGGAAGCAGGTGTCTACAGGCAGCAAATAGACAGCTTCTAAATGGTGCTACAATTGCATTATCACCAATAAACGAATCAGCATATACAAATTGATTGTTTTCCATCCATACTCAAGAAACATAGGCCTTACCAAACAACAAGGAAATCTAAAAGATCAACATGACTTTCAATATACTGCACGCAGCAATAACTTTCATCAATCTTCTGCCTCAACAAAATGCACCAGCAGTGGACAAGATCCTTTCTACCCTGCAATTTAGAACCAATAAGTCTAATAAGATTGATAAAAGGACGACATCAAATTCAATTGATGAATACCATACCTCCCAACCCAAGGAAGGCAGATTCTGAACAAAGAGCGAAAGGACACCCTCCTTGCAAATCTCAAGGGCTATTTGTAAAACCTGCTCCTGATTTGGTTCAACTTCTCCATCACCAGAAATTGTCTGTCTCAAGGTAAATACGTTTTTCTCAACATCTTCAAGAGCCTGATAAGAAAAATAAGAAAACATATAGTATATGAGAAACCAGTGGTTTGTAGCAGGGTGATCTGTGTGTAAAAGAAATGTATACAGGGACAACACAGCAATCACAAAACAACTAAAATAGTAAATGGAAGAAGCAAACAGGTACTTGCTTATGAGCAGGCTCCACATGCATCTCTCATATGCAGTCCACTTGCATGTGAACACTGTTAAAAGAACATTAACAAAAGTGCATAATTACAATTACAAGTAATGTGACTCTTGAATTTTTTATACATCAAAACAGGATGCTACATTGCTAACAGATCCCAACTACCAGGAGAAGGCAATATTCTTGTTTGACATCAACTGCAGCCAAACTCCAGGAGAAGTTAGTTCTTCAATTTAATTCACCTCAACATCAATGCCTTTGTCACCACCAACATTGGGGCAAAATGAGCAGTCCAATGCTAAACACAACCTCAGCAGACCACATTACCATCCAAAGATCAGCGCTTTCTGAAGCTCTGAACGACAAACAAATGCTTAAAACCATGGGAATGGGATCGCACGGCCCCATAAACAAACCACCCGCAAAACACCTGGCAATTACGTTTCCTAGAAAGCCTGTTACTTCGTGGAAGCATGATGAATTGGCCTGCAAAGCTCCGACCAAATCCAGCATAATTTTGACTATCAAGTACCAAGAAACGTTCCTCGACTACAAAGACCCTGGAGCACTGACATTAAGATCCAGAAAGATCACTCCTCGTAACACCGCAACCCGATTGCAACAGTCACCGAGATTCCAGCTTTGGTCCCAACTGGGATGACCAAGCGCTAGCCGTGAGCCGGCATGTGCGGATCGGGCCAGCAAGCGCGTGGAAATGTAGGAGCAAGAAGGAGGGTGTGGATACTGGAGACGTGAGGGAGGGGAGGGAGGAGGGGGATCCTACCTTAGCGCCGGTCTTGGTGTCGAGGGCGAGGAGAGAGTCCTTGATAGAGCGGACGAGTTCCTGCGGCGACGGACGCAGCCGCGACGCCGCCCGGAAGAAGAAGGACATCTCGCCGCCGGCAAAGGAAGCTCTGTGCCTTGATCTCCTTTTCGTTCAGTGGTGTGGAGGCGATCGGGGCAAAAGCCGAGAAGGGGGCGAAACGACGAGTTAACAACGACGACGACTGCGTAGTGCGAAGTTGCGAGCATTTCCGCCTTCTAAAGGTGATCACGTAGATTTAGGGACCGTTGATTTACTCGTCGTCCTGAAAGCGAAATTAACGTTGATCCGTGTGTAAGTTGAACAACTAATATGATCAATCCTCTAGGACAATTGGCTATTTTCGATAAAGAATAACAGCGTTCAGTTTGTACTGGTATTTTTCTCCAGGGTTAATGTATTTGTTTTTGTGCTGTGTTTTTTTCTTCTTTGATTGTTTTTGTCCAAAGTGTCAACAATCTTATGTTTGGCTTGATCAAAAGGTGGGCATATTTTTTTCATCTTATTTTAGTTTGTGATTTATGATTTTTCTTGAATAAATAAATGAAATAGTTTCAACATCGTCATTTCGAAATAACTTATCAAGATAGTCTTTTAGAAACAGCTTATCGGTTTCCGATTCGTTCGCACAAGCACTCGCATTAGGACCATAAACCATAAGCCACAGCCCCAAAGAATAGGCCCAGTGTCAAGGTACACAATAATGTACTTAGAATTATGCTAGATGCCCATCCGTTGTAACGGATAAAATAAACTAGCGGTGTGGCCCGCGCGTTTGCGCGGCTAGATTTTTTTCAAAGTTTTTAGTATTAAATAATACAACTTACA
Source organism: Bonia amplexicaulis (assembly GCA_036346245.1). Taxonomy (NCBI): domain Eukaryota; kingdom Viridiplantae; phylum Streptophyta; class Magnoliopsida; order Poales; family Poaceae; genus Bonia; species Bonia amplexicaulis. The sequence goes on along the minus strand of JAYGGG010000505.1, from coordinate 72,515 downwards.
CATTTGAGAATATGTTCACATATCTCCTAGGTTATTTAAAATTTTAAGACATCATAAATACTGTAAATTATAATAGAAGCTTAAAAGAAAATATAACTTGAAGAATATAATTAAAGTATGAGTTTGATGGAAGAAAATCATTGAGCATACTAAGTTGTTGAGATTCTTAAAAACATAAGCATTCTCCATTATGTATGGATTATATAGTTGTATGTCCCAATTCTTCCTCCATTAACTGCTCTTTTCAAAAAATGTATGCATAAATATGTACCTCTATTTAATCTCAAAGTAATATATCTACTATTATATAAAGAGGAGTTGGTGGTCGTTGGTGTGTTCTCCTCTTCCCTCTCTACAGCCATCCGATTTGATCTGGATCATTCATCTCTCTCCTCCTCTCACTCTCTTAGGATACAACCGTCCACCCCCTCCACTTTCTCCATCTCTTTGCGTATTCTGGTCACTCTTCTCTCTCTGTCGCTTGCTCTTCAATTACCTAAGTTTCAAAACCTAATTTTGATCAACAATCACTTTGACTTTTCTCCCACCTTCAGAAGAATGAAGCATAGATAGACATATACCCTTCTTCGAATTTTTTCGAAAAGTAACTATCTCGGTTTTATATATGAAATTTCTATAGAATCCTCGAAAAAGACTCTAAGGCTTTCTTGTTTTTGAAAAATCCTAATTCCAGAGCTTGCTTAACTGAGGAAACCACATATCCTTATTCATAAATCTAGCCCCCATTTCCCTGACTCGACATCAGAACAGCCTAGCACGATGATCGTACCATCTCGGGCCGGAGGAAGACGGTCTTGCCGAGCACGATGACAGATCCGGACTCGTCGAGCGCGCGCGACGGAGGGGCCTACGTCTGGCCCGACAGTGTCGTAGTAGAGCTGGAGGAACTCGACGTATGGCACGATGCCCGCGCCGGAGGCCCGGAGCCACGACCGCGCCGCCTCCATCTACGTCGCGCGCAACACCTTCCACGCCTCCTCCACCATCAGACTCGCCTCCAGCCCCGCCCCACCCCCACCTCCCACGCCGGCGGCACGAGCCCATCGAGATTAATGCGCGGGGACGCTACGCGGAGGTCCCAGATCCTGTCGGATAGGGGCATGAAGCCGCGATAGGGCGGCACCGCGGGCCGAAACGCCGGGCGCTCCTGCAAGGAGCGTCGCATCCCGTACGTCGGAGCCGGCACCAAGCGCTGCACCATGGCTCTCCTCAGCGCGTCCGCCATTGTTGGGTCTGCCCCTCTCTCTCTCTCTGAGCTCCGATTTTCGAGGGGAGATCTGGAGAAGACGAAGAGGGAGGAATCGAACGGACGGGTTAATCAATAATCAATCGACTGAAGTCGAGTGGATTTGTGGGGTGAAGAGAGGGTGACGCGAAAAAGAAAAACAACGGTTGCGGGAGGTGGGGAGAGAAGAGGAAGGGGATATAACTGAAGCTGGAAGTGGAGGGGCTGTTAGATCGCTTGAGAGGGGTGGAGAGAGGACGACGAGACGGATGGTGAAGATCATAGTGTTCAAATCGGTCGGCTGAGAGTCAAGAGAGAATGAACCTATTATCACCAACTCAAACTTTTAAATAGTAGAGATTATGCTGGTAAACGGTAACTGGACTATTTGATCTCAAAACCGTCATGACCCACGCTTATCCGCGTAGGTTGTGGACTCGGGATTTAACGGACCGCGCGCGCTTCCCTCAACCGTCCCGCGCGGTCTACCGGCACGCACTTGTGCTGCTGCTTCCACAGCCTCCCCGCGCGTTGCCTCTCGGTCCCTGGCCGTCGGATGACTAGACGAGGGATGTGCCCGCAACGTTGTCGCTCGCATACTCACGTGCAGGATTGGCAAACATGTGTGCTTACTTTCGTACGTACCACTTGGAGGGTGGAGAATCGGTTAAGGATGTACATCTGTACACGTACACTCTGCCTTGGTCAAAACAATTACAATCTGGTATTGATACATCCGTTGGTCCGCGACATTAATTGTACACATGCATACAACAAACGAACGAGTAATTAACATAGCTATTGATCCTTGTTTGTTTCCCCCCTGTTTTGTGTGTGTGTGTTCTCGTATCAACATAGTGCGTAGTACATATGCAATATACATACATACAATTGTTAGTATTCTTCCCCACTCCAACACGCTAATTAAATCTTTACAACAACAGCCCGACCGACCACATGACCTATGCAACATGATGAATGCACTGAAGGGTAAAATTACACAAGAACCCAAAAAAAGAGGAAAAGGATAGACATGTACCTTCATCCACGGTTTGCCTTCTCCAACCCTAGCAGAAAAATTCACAAGTCCTCCTCTAACTATCCCCCCTTTTTTTCTCCTTGCAATCGTTGAGCTCTCCCAAGTTTGTTTGTTGCACTTGCATGCATGCATGCACATTCCAATGTGCGCGCCACAAACTTACCCTTCTCTTGCATATATGCACACATCTTCATCTCTTCCTCTCCCTCCTCTTCTGCCCTTCAATGCAAGCTCGATCTCCTCCGCCCCCCCTTCGCCGCGCGAGGCACAGTCGCTGTTCACTCCTCGAGCGCGGTCGCCGCGGCCTTGTAGAGGTCGTACGGCGCCCAGAGGTAGTCGACGGTGCACGGCTTCCGCGAGTCGAGCCGCAGCCATGGCTTCCCTTCCGCTCCAGTCAAGGAGAGGTCGATCGGCCCGGTGCGAGCTCCGCACTTGCCCTCCATGTTGTCGCCGCCGAGCCCGTGCTGGTTCCACCGGTGGTCCACCGGCTTGATGTCGCCGGCGAGCACCAGCAGGAACGGCGGCAGCGAGCCCAGGTGGTAGATCCGCTTCTGCTTCTGCACCGCCATCCACTCCTCCACCCGCTTCGTGTACCCGCCGAGGCGCCACTTGGCCACGTCCATCACCATCACGCCCGTGTTGAAGTAGCACGGCCGGCGCCCGCGAAACGTGGCGCTGAGCTCCGGGTCCGACCAGAACGCGTCGGTGAAGTACTTGGTGAAGTTGGCGTGGCAGTACTCCGGTGCGGCCACGACGTGCCCGCCGAGGTCCACCGACCACAGCTTCCGGACATCGTCGACGACCACCACATCGGAGTCAAGGTATATCACCCGGCGCACGTTGGACGGTAGCGTGTCGGCCAGGTAGATGCGCGCGTAGTTGAGCGGTTGGTCGAGCGCGTGGCGCACCGACCGCGAGATGCGGCCGCGGACGCGGGACGGGTTGAAGCGGTACACCCTAGGGTTGAGGTAGGGGAACGTGGCGCGGATGGAGGCGAGGAGGTATGGGTCGAGCCGGGCCGCCAGGAAGTGGAAAACCACGTTCTCCGGGCACGCCGTGTGCTGCAGGATGGAGAACACAGCGGCAATGGTGCCCCGGAGGTAGTTGGAGTCCAGCGTCATGGCGATGTCCACCCGGCCGTCCACCGACCCCCTCGGCGGGCACGCGTCGCCGTTGCGGAACGCCGGCGCCTCCCGAAAAGCCGGGAACGGCCCCAGCGACGACAGCCGGATGACGTCGACCCGGATGCTGGACACCGCCGTCACGCCGTGGCTACCGACCAGCAGCACGAGCAGAAGGCAGGACAGCATCGTGCACGTATGGAGCGGCCGCGGGAGCGAGGTGGGTACGATGGAAGACGAGGGCGAGGGCGGCGACAAGGACCGGAGGCCGACGGTGAGCGGGAGGGGACGGCGGGAGCGGCCATCCTGGTCCTTGTCATGGGACCGGGAGGGTGGCTAGCTAGGAGGAACGGTGCAACCATGGCGCTGTTTGAGGTGAGGGAGGGTGGTGAGGGAGGGAGGGAGGATAAAGTTGGCAGGCGCGGAGAGCGCGCGGAGGGACGAGAGGCAAGGTAGGAGCACTGGCTGGCTAGCGAGCGTATGGCAGGCAAGGCAGCCCGCTGCTGCTCGTGCCCGTTTGCCCTGCCTGCCTGCCTGCCTATACTTGGGGATACATTCCAATTACCTCCACATGCATATATACATGTGTTTTAGCGTGTGATGCCCTGCCTGCCTGCCTGCCTATACTTGGGGACTCCACATGCATATATATATATCTTCCAGATGTGGTTTATTAGTGCTTATTAATCTAATAAATACTCCGGCTTGCGTTTCGCGCGTTCCGCCAGCGTGACATGCACGTGGGTGCCATTGTATAGCCATGTTTCACCGAAGGTGGTTGGGGGTAATCCACGACGTATATATTATCACGTCGCCGGGTGCACATGAATCGATCTAATATGCATGCCAACATGTAACTAGAAACCAATCGATCGATGGATCGAAGTCAATGCTTGAGCCTTGATTGCCAAGATGCATGCGTACGTGTCTCACAAGTGCACCCAACCACCAATGGCACCCAACCGACAGAACTGTAACCTGAACAATGGATAAATTGGCTCGTGTTTTTTTTATACCTGTATGCAGGGGCGGAGCTGGTAGTGGCTCGAGACCCAGAGCAAAATATCCCACGATATAGTACTGCAGCAATAATAAAATAGATCGCAAAATCTTACTGTAGGATGAGCCCCCAAGAAAACAACTGCACGCACCATCAGAATTCAGAAAGATCTTGGATGCAGAGACTTTCTGGTTCTTTATTGTTTTATCAAACAGCCTGCAGATTTGATTTCCCTTGGATGCAACATGCAGGGTTGTTGTGGTTTCCATTCGCGACGCTCTCTTCCCCCAATGAAATGGATAGATCGAGAAGTTTCAGCCCTTTATTCAGACTTTTCAGATCATATATATATACCTGTATGCATGCTAAACAGTAGCAAGAATTGACCAACAGCAGCATAACATGGAGCTAACATTATTCGGATTTCAGAAGACCACGAAGCAGAGTAAACGCATGCACAACACGAGGGAGACGTTTTGTCGAAGGGGAAAAAAAAATACTGACCGAGTGTGTCGGTGAACGCTGAGCACATGTATGGATCGAAAACAGCAAGTCAACACACCTGATAGCACCACACTTGACATCGTTGGGCGTCTGGACAAACGAACTGCAAATTTGCTACAACAAGAGCTGAAGCAAACCTGGCCGGCTGGCCCAGACCAGGTATAGGAGTTTCTTCAGGAAAACAAGCTCTTTGTCTTCGGTCTACAATTCTCACGATGCAGATCTTGGAAGACCAAATATGGCAATATGGTAATAGATAGGGGTGAATGGTGTCTTAAAAATTTCTTTCAAATATTTACAAATATTTCACTTCAATAGTTACAGAGCTATGAAGATTATAATAGAAGACCACCATAAAAAACCAACGATTAGAAACAATGAAAACCCAATAAAATTCAGCGACAACGGAACTATCGCAGTTAAATTTACGGAACTACTGCTTACTACAGTAACTACGGTTGTCTGTATATGTATATACATATATATGTATAATATACATGTCAGTTGCCTGTAGAGGTATGTTACATAGGATTTTGGACGATGTGGAGGAGAGAGAAAGAGAAGAGAGAATGATGATGTCTACTATTTAACAGATAATCTTATAGAAAGTTTTTTACTGTCTATACCATTATATAGACAACACATTAATTATATAATACTATTATAGACAATTATATAGATAACATACTATATATGTTATCTTTAATCCTGTCTATAGATAATATAAAAATATATTATCGATTATTATTATCTATACTATTGTATATGTTCTAAACGATTATTTTGCGTGATACAACGATACGCATCTACCGTGATTCCGTGACGCGAGAAAAAAAAACGAAACAAAGCATCTGAAGTGGTAAACAGAATGCATGGAGCACTTCCCAATTTCCACCCAAAAAAAGTTACTAAGAAAGAGCCGTGCTAGGTTGCGTACGTGGGCGGCTATTGGGCGCCCATGCACTGGGTCTGGGCCCACGTGGTTGTACTGGGCCGATGCTGAGCATGCACGTCCGCCCAAAGCTATCTTTGCATATCCATCCTTTAAGCGCGGACAGGCCTTCTCTTGCGTTTACTTTTACACGAACATTGCCGTCGGAGTTCGTTGCGTCTGTAATTCTGCCACTTGCTAGTAAAGGGTCTCTTCGATCTTTTTTATTTTGATCTGTACCGTAAAACTTTCCACCGATAAATTTCAAATTATCTAAATTAGCTATACAAAAATTAGACCTCTTGTTTTCAACTTCAAAACCCACTTTTCTACGTTAATCTGTTTTTCTACGATACTAGTTTTTAAATAGAGTGTCTTCTTAAAGTGGGATCTATAAATCGATTATAGTAGATACTGTAGTGACTTTATTTATATCAATTAAAATCACATACAAGTCTCTCTCTATATTTTCTCTTGCGAATAGCCAAAATATATAGGACGCAACCAAAAGGTAAAAGCCAAGAAAAAACAGGCACATTATATCATTAGATTTATTACAAAAAATACTTTTATAATATAATAGTATTATTAGTATATCTTAGTGTAAACTTATAAAAGTAACGGTTAAAATTGCATCTTAACACTGTAAAAAATAAAAAAACACCAGATAAAAAAATAACTAACATGAGTCGTGCGCTACATGATCGGGATTTAACTGGAAACACGAATATACATTGATCCTAGGATCTTACGGCTCAAACATTTCTGAGCCGTTCAACACTAGGAATAATCGGATGAAGGAAGGCAAGCGTGAATCGGAGGAGGTATAGAGACATTCCGTCTGCTGAGTGCTCGGTGGTGGTCTAGTAGACAGAGGTTGAGCAGACAGTGTCTGGTGGTAAGCATCGATGTGCTCCTACAGAGATATGCTGAATTGGGGGCCGCCAGCGATGAAGTCGTGAACAATGGACTCTAGAAATCCCCGTTGTGCGGAGGAGCCCTAGCCTTCACCGTACGATGTGCCAGCGACGCCGGAGGAGCTCCGCCCACTGAAGTCCCCAAACCCTGCGTACGGTGTGAACGTAAGCTCTACCCTACGTACGCTGCAAACTCTAGCGCCATGTACTGCTCCCTAGAAGCAGCCGAGAGGCCCATAGCGTCATCGGTGGACTGGCCGTCACTCCCACGTTGAATTCAAGGCTGCAAGATGGAATGATGTTAGTCACAGTAAATATGTCAGATGTAGAATGCGAATCTCGTACCTCTTGGATGTGCAGCGAAGATGACCGATGGGGAGCGGCAGTCTGTGTAGGGTGTGCGGGGGTAAAAGTGACGCATCTCGACGACGAACATGCGGCGGGAGAACGCCATGATGTTAGCAGAACATAAGGCGTAACAAAAAAACAAAACGTAGCTTTGTACGTAAGTTACCTCCTTGCTAATCTAGCCCACGGATGATCGATGGGTAGTACTATGATGCTGGCCAAACTCGGTAGGTTGCGATGGCCGGCCGGACTCGCTATGTCGCAATGACCTAGCGGGTGAGCATGGTGCCTCCACTGGGTGCCCGATGCGCATGGCGTGGTCCGTCGATCGGCCGTAGCTCAGATTGTCCATTATTTTTTGGCTTGCAATAGAATGTACTTAAAATTTTCTGTAGGACCGGTGGTGTGTCTGTGCTGGTCATGGCGGTTAGGATGTCTTTGTGATGCGTTGCGTCCGCTCCGACTGAAGTGACATACGAAACAGGTTCAGTAACGACTAGTATGAATTTCAAAAATGAAACGACCAGACATTGCAACTGTCTTACGGTGTCAAGGCGTCGCGAAGCGCTGTGGCGATCGAACAAGCGTTGTAGACTGTCATCGTGCGTGACCTGCTCCGGACGATCTGGTGGAGGAATGATGAGTCTGTCACGCGACCAATATACGTACCACTTTAGGTACTCGTCGTACGTCCGAAAGTCATACGGACGCTGCTCCATTACGACATCCAACAACGTCCGTATACGCACATATATATGTACACACATACAAACATACATACATACGTACATACATAATATATATATATATATATATATATATATATAAAGTATATATATGTATGTACATACATACATATGTGTACATATATGTACATATCATTACTATTATAAAAGAACGAGTCGGTGGTTGTATGTCCATTCTCCTTTAACTGCTCTATTTCCTTAACTTCTTACCATTCTCTATTTTTCAACTGATCAGAGCAACTCTCTTCTATAGCACGATTCTCTATACATTCAATGAGTTCTGTTGTAACGTACAAGTACGTAACTAGTATATCTATATATGTTTGTATATATATATATGTATATATTAACATATATGTGTATGTACATATACATATACGTGTATATACATATGTGTATACATATACATATATACATACATATATATGCATATGTACATATATGCATATTAATATTAATATATATATACATGTATATATATATGTATATATACGTATATATATATATATGTATATATACGTGTATATATATATGTATATATACGTGTATATATATGTGTATTATATATATGTATATATACGTGTATATATATATATGTATATGTGTGTGTACCTGCTAATACCACTGCTAATCGGCTGCGAAGAATTGCGAGACTGCAAAAGCAACTGCAATAGAGATTGCGAAAGAGACTGATTGCGAGAGCTCGCAATTTATAACGCGAGCGAGAGTGCAATGCGCTAACAAAGCGCCGATAATGGCGGGAGTAAACAGCGCGCGAGTAGACAGACATGACACAACCTCCCTTTCGGTGGTATGTTCCTTCGTTGTGTATGCACGAGCGCTCATTTTCCATACCAGTCAAATGGCTTTCGAAACCCATTGCATTCGTTCGCATGCGTAATAAACTAACAAAAAAACACCAGATGGCCACCCTTGACACACGGTGCCAAACTTTGCCGCCCGACCACAGCACAACAGGTGATTAGAGGCGGGTAATTAGGGGAAGTTAGGGAGGAATTAGGCGTAATGGCGGCGGGTAATGGACCATGCTGCCCCGTGGCCATGCGGCAGGATCTTGGCCGTACGGTGGCCGAGCGACAGGGGCTTGGCCGCACTGTGGCTAGGTGACAGGTCCCTGTCGCATAGCCACGGGGCTCCAGCTGCCAAGAGTCAGCTCCACAGCGTCGCCGCCCGATGATCGGGCAGCAAAACAAATATTTTTGCTAATGTCGCGTGTATACTGAGATTCTTATAAATACAAACTCTAAAAGCACTATATATGCCAAAAACTCTGCGAGGTCTTCGTCTAGTCCTGGAAGAAAAGATTGGCAAGGATCGGTTTGGAAAATGAACTGACTCTTATTCGAAAACTACACCTCCGCACAAGGCAATCGTCACTCACCAGTCACCACACCACCACAAAAAACTCCCAAATTGAGACGAGACTGCATTGGTGTACGTCGGATCCTCTTCTCACATACTCTCCTCCTTATACCCGGGGGATTGTGCGCGCGGAGGGAGCCGCCACGTCGCCCCGCGCCACGCTCCGCCCGTCGCGTGGCCGGCGAATCTTCGTATGGTCGCGCGAGCAGTTTTGCGAAAAAGCCCCTGTGTTTTCCCGAAATTACGTACAGGTCCTTGGTTCTCACAAAAAGGTCCCTGCCAGTTTTTTTAGCCCCTCCACTTTGCAGGATAGCCCTCCGCGGTATTGGAAATTGCTCCCGGGTCCCCGTTTGTTTACGTACAGGTCCTCATTTTTTCTGAAAAAGCCCTTTGCCTTTTTCGAAAATACGTATTTGCCCCCGGTTTTTTTAACAGGTACTCGTTTTTTGCGAAAAAGCCCTTTGCCTTTTTCGAATGTATGTATTTGCCCCCGATTTTTTTAAAAAACTCCTCACGAATTATCGCCTCTTTTATTTTGGTACGTACGGCGGCTGGCGCGGCGTGGCGCCGCGCCTATGAGTCTAGTTCAATACAGTTTCCATCAAAAAGAAGAATAATGGAATCTCGTGTTATATGGTATATATTTCTTAATCCGACGTTACATCAATCGTCAATAAACTCTAGGTGTTGATAAACATCATCCGGATGTTTTCTTCCTAACTATCATCCAGATTTGTGACCATTGGATTAGAGATCCAATGGCCATGAATTCTCCCCCACTCCCTCAAAAAAAACCTCCCCCTCCAAAAAAGGGGTCGTTGGATCTCTAATCCAACAGTCTCAAATATGGATGATTGTTAAAAAAAATATCCAGGTGATGCCTAGACACACCCACTCTGGGTGTGATGCCTAGACACACCCTAAACTCTTGCTATGCATATGAACCAAACTTAGTTACCAAATGTTTTTTTTGAAAAAAATGGTTGGGTATATGGGCATGCTAATCAGGATGCAACTCAAGATGGCCTTTTTCAGCAATTGGTTATTAGGACATCTACTATCTCCAATGATTAAAGCATGAGATGATGCTATAATGGGTTGTGTCATGACAGCTTGGTGCAATATCCATCCAATATATATATAACCTCTAATGGGACCCACCTTATAATAATAAACAAAGAAAACCTACCTCTCTGTTTTTCACCCCACCCCTTATCCACTCTTTGTCACCCCTACAATTCAACCTTGCAACGCCCAAATCCACCATCGCTCCCCTGCTTCTTGCTATCTCGCCCCTAGGAGTTCCAATGGTAGCACCCCCGGTTAATTATTTTGCACGAACCGAGGATGAAAGTGCAAGCAGGTTGTTACGTGTGCGTGACCTATCCAGAATAGGGTTAGGACTAAGTCGGTTCGGACCCTAGGGCGTTACAATTCTATTATGTAACGGTGGCATAGAGGAGTCTGTGTAACGAGCCAATTGAGTGCTCACATGTGGCACCAAAGTACTGTAGCACAAAAAAGCATAGTAGCACAAAAAAAGTTTTTTGGGTGAGTTCGCGTTTTTCGGTGGTGACACAATGATGCACATTGTTTTGCTACAATGCTTACGTGCCATGTGTTAGCACCTGATTGGACCGTTACACAACCCTATCTATACCACCATTACACAGTAGAATTTCTCGTTTGCACAGGAAAATTTTATATTGTAACGGTGGCATAGAGGAGTCTGTGCAACGAGCCAATCGAGCGCTCATATGTGGCACCAAAGTACTATGTACAGAAAAGCACGGTAACACAAAAAAGTTTTTTTGGATGAGTTCGTAGTTTTTCAGTGGTGATATAGTGTTGCACAGTATTTTGCTACAATGCTTATGTGCCATGTGTCAGCACCTGATTGGACCGTTACACAACCCTATCTATACCACCATTACACAGTAAAAATTCTCATTTGCACAGGAAAATCTATAATGTAATGGTGGCATAGAGGAGTCTGTGTAACGAGCCAATCAAGCGCTCACATGTGGCACCAAAGTATTGTAGTATGTACTGTAGCACAGAAAAGTACAGTAGCACAAAAAAGTTTTTCTTGGGTGAGTTCGCAGTTTTTCGATGATGACATAGTGCTGCACAATGTTTTGCTACAGTGATTACGTGCCAGGTGTCATCACCTGATTGGACTGTTACACAACCCTATCTACACCACTGTTACACAGTAGAATTTCTCGTTTGTACAGGAAAATTCTATTATATAACGGTGGCATAGAGGAGTTTGTGTAACGAGCCAATCAAGTGCTGACATGTGGCACCAAAGTATTGTAGCATGTACTGTTGCACAGAAAAACACAGTAGTATAAAAAAGTTTTTTTGGGCGAGTTCGTAGTTTTTCAGCGGTGATACAGTGCTGCACAATATTTTGCTACAGTGCTTACGTGCCATGTGTCAGCACCCGATTAGATCGTTACACAACCCTATCTATACCACCGTTACACAATAGAATTTCTCGTTTGCATTGGAAAATTCTATACTATAACGGTGGCATAGAGGAGTTTGTGTAACAAGCCAATCGAGCGTTGACTGTGGTACTAAAGTATTGTAGCATGTACTGTTGCACAGAAAAGCACAACATCACAAAAAAAATTTTCTTAGGTGAGTTCGCAATTTTTCGGTGGTGATACAATGCAGCACAGTGTTTTGTTACAGTGCTTATATGCTATGTGTCAGCATCCGATTGGATCTTTATACAACTCTATTCATACCACCATTACGCAGTAGAAATTCTCATTTGCACAAGTCTCTGTGTCCAAGCAACAAAAAAACCCAAACAATTTCCTGTGTGCAACATCGACGCACCACATTTTTTCGTGTGCCTTCTCACACACTTCTGTGCTATACTCGTATGGTTTTTCTTTTACGGTTTATAATTTTACCTTAATGTAAGTATTTATATAAACAAATCAAATACCAATAAATTACTTAAAATATATTTCTCGATAAACCGCTTGGAAAGAGACCTTCCTATTTATTCGCAAGCCATGAGCTTAAAAAACTCACCTAGAGCGCGAAACCCTAACCGCACGCAGCCTCGGCGATGGGGTGCGCGCAGGGCAAGTGCTGCATACCGCGGCAGCCGAGGGGCGGCACCGGGGGAGGAGGAGGGCCCGGTGGCCGCGGCGGCGCCACCCTCGGCCGCGCCGCGGTGCCGGGCGCGGGGCTGGTGCTGGAGTACGCCACCCTCACGGTGGCTGGGCTCTACCAGGCTCGCCGGGGCGGGAGTCGCAGGACGCGTACCTGGTGACCACGCGGTTCGCCGGGGATCCCGACCTCCACCTCTTCGCCGTCTTCGATGGGCACGGCGCCTGCGGCGCCGCGTGCGCCGCGTTCGCGCGGGACTCGCTCCGCGCCTTATCGCGGCGGACGGCGGACGCCTCGTGGCCGACCCCGCCGTGGCGTTCCGGGAGGCGCTGGTCGCGGCGAACGCGGAGATGCACGCGGCGGCCGCGGTGGACGACTCCATGAGCGGGACCACCGCCGTGGCGGCGCTGGTGGCCGGCGGCGCGCTCCACGTGGCGAACGTGGGGACTCGCGCGCCGTGGCCGGGGTGTGGCGCGGTGGCTGCGTCGCGGCGGAGGAGCTGTCGTGGGACCAGACGCCGTTCCGCGCCGACGAGCGCGCGCGTGTCAAGGCGTGCGGCGCGCGGGTGATGTCGGTCGAGCAGGTGGAGGGCGTGCGCGACCCCGACGCGGAGGGGTGGGTACCCGACGAGGGGGACCCGCCTCGCGTGTGGGCGCGCGACGGGCTCTACCCAGGCACGGCCTTCACGCGCAGTCTTGGCGACCTCGCTGCTGAGGGTGTTGGGGTCATCGCCGAGCCTGAGGTGAAGAGCGTGGAGATCACTCCGGCCCACCTATTCTTCGTCGTTGCAAGCGATGGCGTGTTCGAGTTCCTCTCCAGCCAGGAAGTCGTTGACATGGTGTTGGTTTCTTTCTCTGCTCTAATCTTCCTGCCCCCTTTGTGTTTGCTGAATTGATCCAGTTTAAAGTTACTATTCTACTTGCTGCATGTAGCATCCTTGGAAACAAACACTTAGGATAATTGCAAACGTGTATTGTGGTGAGTCTAGTGAGTAGTAATTCGCTGGTGCATTTTGCCTTATTTACTTCCAAGTTCCAAGAACCACATCAATTACACGTGTTTGTTCATTTGTGCAATAAAAATAGAACATTGATGTAAAGCTTTGAATTTTGGAAGTAACCTATATATAATAGTGAAACACTGAAACATCCGACTTAACTGCTCACCATGAATTCCATCGCTAGCACACATGCTTAACCATTTTTGGTTATTCAACTGGAGCACTTTATTCGAGCTAGTAATATGGGAGTACTTGCTCATCTTATAGAATCAGCTGCAAGGTGTTTAACATGTCTGCTACTAGCTTATATGAGCTATCAATTATTACGAGAACTGACATTTTAAGTCAAGCTTTTGAATTGTTGGTTTGTGACAATTCTTTTAGTGAGATTTATGTGATCTATGAGTTTATAGGTTTCATCAAGTTTGCCTGGACCCTAAAGACATGTAAACCCAATTCGAGGATGTGCTTAGCATGCTTTGTTGAGGGAAATGATGCAATTGCTCCCCTGATAAGCGTGATGCCTCTCATGAGCTTATTATTAACTTGTTAAATGGAAGAGTGGGGCATGGGATGGATATTAAGCATTTGTTGCTGCAGTTTGCACTTGTAGTTAGAGAAGATAATATCATAAGAATAATCATAAAAAATGAAGATAAGACACACACTTGGAGGTAAGTGCAGAGGAATGCGTTGAGCTGTGCATATTCTTATAGGATTTTTGGTGAGCACATTGATGTAGCTGAGATACCTAAAACCTCTATACATGAGAATGCTGATGTTCTGTGCAGTGCGGAATGATTTCAGCCTTTTACAGACTACAGCACTGGAGGACTATCTGTTCTGTGGAGTCAGAGATGAGATTAATGAATGATATTAGGATTTAGGCTAAGGGTGGATATCAGTGGTTACTAACAAGTAACAATTAACCTACTAGTTGCTCTTAGGGGTATAATTGGTCAGTTTTGACATGCAGGAAACAAATGCAAATGGTCCTGGATATAAGATATTTACTCCATTTTTTCATGGATACTAAAAAGAATTCCATCAGCCAAGTTGCTTTGTTCAAAAAGTTGGAATTGCAGCATGGTGTAATGATTCTGAAATGGTGAGGACTTTGGGGTTGATTGATGCTGCCATTATGAAAGCTATCACTCTGAATAAAGTTCTGCATAAGTGGAGGTACCTTTATTGAGTAGTAGAGGAATGGTCGACTAGCATTTGAGCTGTAATGGCAAATTGACTAATCATAAGTGTGACCAGAAAAAAGATGGACATGATAGGCAAATGACTGTAAGAATGTGATAGAATGGACTGGATGATCATGAGTTATTATAACACTTTCCTAAAGTATTGGTGATGAAAAAGGTACATTGGCCATCTTATTGGTCTCAAAACTGACAAGTTCAGAATTGACTGCTGATTGCTGAATCACTAGAGCTGTGCTTGCATGTTATCAATTGTGTTCTGATTATGCCTTAACATGTTCTGGAGGTCATAATGGGATGGTCCCCCCATAAACCTCCTCTTTTCCTTCCCAACTCTTTCCATGACTTGGAAGTAGCACAAAAACCAGGCTGGTAACAGCTGTTTTGTTTTCCCAGGTTCTTTCATGTACACTGTTCTCTCCCTGCCCTTGGTGTACATCTACGTGATGTGCATCCTTGTGTGCGAGTCTGTTACATATGCCAATTTTGGAGTGGTCAAAATATTGTAATTGCATTTTAGATGTTGATATCTTTACGGCTATTCCGGTAATGCGATAATCTCACTATTGTTTTTATGCCATATTAGGCACCATTGGAAGTGTTTTTAGTAACAATATCGTGTTAAATTGTATGTGGTTTTACTTGCTTTGGTATCCCTTTGGTATTCTCTGTCTCCATGTCAATAATGCTAAACATTTTTCTGGATTCCTACAGGTGGCTATGTATCAAGATCCTCGAGATGCCTGCTCGGCAATTGCTGCAGAGTCATACAGACTGTGGCTGGAGCATGAAAACAGGACAGACGATATAACAATAATCATTGTGCATATCCGGGATGCTGAAAACGTAGGTTCACAATATCTTAAATTATGTAGGCATAATACCACAATTATTCAGTGGCCTGCAGAAATTCATTTCTCTTTCCAAAATTTACTCAGTCAGGTCCTGTAGGGAGCGACAGAGTGAACTGCGGTAGCACCAGAGCGGCAATAGCTTTGCACACAGTACAGTCAGAGATACCTGTATTTGTACCATCAGAAGCGAGTCACCTCAACAGAGGTGCTGCTACTGAACTGCAGTCATCTTCTTCTGGCTCTCCAACAGAACAAAGCCTCTCCTGCGTTGCTCCACCTCCTACACATCCTTTGTTCGGGGGCGGTAAAACAGCAGAAGCTCCCAAGCCAATGCAAAGTGCCATATCGCAACAAGTGGAAGCTTGGCATCAAAGGGAGGGTGGTGCCGAACTGGAGCGGCCAATGCAGCGAAGCATCCCCCCAGTCTCTTGCTGAAAGTTTAGGTGATGCTGCCAATCTACTGAATTTGCAATTGGTGATTAAATGCAAGCTTGGCTCACATCAATTAGCCCATTTCATTTCAGTATTTAAGCTTAAATGACACAAAGAAAGCTGCATCACACGCCATCGCCCGTCCTCCGTAAGATCTTACCCTAATCTTCTTTTTCTTTATGTTGAATTTTCAGAGCAATTCTTATACTGGGGCTGTTGGCTTCCACAGGAGCTAGTACCCGTGCCATGGATGTGATGCTGGCTCGCAGTGTCTGTCCTGCACCAGCGGCAAATCTCGTTGCTGTTGCTCGTTTTCTTAAGAGCACCTGCCGACAGACATTGCGAAGGTTCTGATCCAAACCGGGTCGTTCGACCAGGGATCCGTTAATTTGTATTTGTTAACTATTACAAAATCTTAAGTTGACTCTTGCCGTAATACGATCTGAGGCATATGCAGCGGCCACTGCCACAACTGCTGGCACTCGAGGATCTGGAAATGCCATGCGTGAATCGTGATCTTCCTTTGTGAAGAATTAACGAATATTTGGCGCTTCTTTTTAACGCATAGGAGGGGCCTTCTGACTTGAATACCAGCAAGAAATGTTGCTTACATCAGGCCCCGCTCGATTGAGGCTTCTAGCTTTTTGGCTAATTTTTTATTATTCCTAAATTTTATCCTTTTCGGATTTTTTTTGCCGATTTTTTTTTCCGTATCCGTTTGTATTATAAGTGCTAGGTTAACATGTTTTTTATTTTTTAAATTTAATTATAACAAATAAGCTATCATCAGTTATAGTGTAATTTTAGCTAACTACAGTAAAAATTTGGCCATAAATCGTAAAAACTCAGCCCAACTGAGAAAGAGACGCGCTGCGAGAGCTTTATCCGTTCCTTGATTCCTTGTGATTGCCAGTTGCCGCTCACGCAAGCCCGAAAAGTGATCATTAGGCTGACCGAAAATTCCATGGCGGCTCCTTTGGCAGTCAAGTCATTCTTGTACAGTGGATGCGATCGTGGTGACAGACGAACTGGATTGTTGAATTGACCTGCCGGTAAAGCTGACGACACGAGAATATGCAAAAACTGGCGTTCATTTTAAATAATGCCATGACTCGTTGCCTTCTTTTCAGCTTAAGACTTAAT
Source organism: Bonia amplexicaulis (assembly GCA_036346245.1). NCBI lineage: Eukaryota > Viridiplantae > Streptophyta > Magnoliopsida > Poales > Poaceae > Bonia > Bonia amplexicaulis. The sequence goes on along the minus strand of JAYGGG010000505.1, from coordinate 55,508 downwards.
GATTTTTGTACCCTTGTTGCTGTTGGCAGTACGCCCTTGTTGTGTTGCACCATTAGAATGAGCTACAGTAGCCTGCTAGAGATAGCGACTAAGCTTCCGCGAACTCTCCCGTAGAAAGCTTCGCTAGCCTCCAGTTGTAGATTCGCCGGAAGATTGTCGCCCATCTTGGCACAAGGTAGCAATACGAGTAGCGGAGCTCAAGACCAACACCCTACTGAACCGTAGTCTTCACTTAGTAGCCGCATGGATTTCATTTAGCGGCAGACTGATCGGGTCAGATGATTCATCAAGCACTCCTCAAGAAACAGCTTCTGATCTTGGATCTGCCTGCCTTGTGAATGCTGTAGCCAAAATCTCTCCTGCAATCTGGTCGACGGCATCGCTGAATACTGAAATGCAACGCTCAGGACCAGCTTCAGGTGCAACACGGCTGTTAAGCGGCTCAAGTGATGGGTTCAAGTAGTTCAGAAGCAACTCATGAGTCTTCACAAGAGTGGCAAATTGTTTGTTAGCCACTTCAGGCCCTCACGCAACTTATCATCAGAGAAACCATTGGCATAATCCTGTGTCATTTCCAACTAGGAAAACAACTAAGGATGAAGGATCTTTCCTTCATTCAGACCACTGAGGCCAAGCCTGTCAATGACGTTCTGTGACACATAATCATAACCTTCATTATATGTGTTGCCACTCAAAATCAGAAGAGGGAGACTGGATTGAGCAGGTATAGAGGCTAACATACTGCTAAATCGTGCCTTCTGCATTTCCCACGGAATGCTTTCAGATACCACAAATATTATGCAGCCTATGCTGCTGGCAATGTCATTACCAATGCCTTGCTGGTCACTGGCCCTAACAAATGATAGACAGCATGAATTTGGAGAACTGATCCACTTTGTCCAAAATGATCTGCTGAAGAAAAAAGTAATCCAGTATCTTCGTTTCCAGAACCCATGAGTTTTTTGAGTAACCATTTTGAGGCAAAATTTGTTGGTCTGGGATTCCATGGCACCTGGCAGAACAAGCAGCTTCCAGCAGATGCATCTAGCATCGGCATTCCTTTCAATTAAAATGGGACCAGCGGCACCAGCCAACTCTTGAGACATTTAGTTGTGACCAGGATCTTTGCTGTCTTGCATGTCTCTTTTTGAAGGCATGGCCAATGTCTAGCTCGTGGACCGCATGCTTCGGCACCTTCGTTGTAAATCATGTTCTCGCAGTACCTAGAAAAAAAACACAGAAAACTTCATGTCTTCCAGAAATCATGTCCCATTAGAATTAAGATGTTCTTTCTTCTTGAAACCAGAGCTAAAAATATTCTATTACCGGAGGCGAAATGACACTAAAAACAATGAAAGATAAACAGTTTCATCCAGTCGAATTTCCATCTTGCAAAAACTGAAATTCATCAAAATTTGTGACAGGTACTAAAAAGCAAGATCTCTGCACTCAAAACACATCTGAAGTTAACAGGTACTGAAATAAATATGACATGTCCAAGGTAGACTCACCACTGCAGTTTGGTGAACTGGGGACCCAAGCGACAGAGAATTCAATGCTGCAATAGCAAGAGCGCTTTTCTGCTCTCTCTCTCTCTCACACACACAGAAATCTCTTGTCTGCAGCACACTGCCTCCATTCCCTGGAAAAACACGAAGGGGACAAACGTCGGTAGCTACCACCGAAGCATTACTGGTTGGAACATCAATAGATCAAGGATTAAAAAAAAAACCAACCTCAGTATCATCTTCAGCCTTTCATTGGTACTCATTTTGCTTGGGGGACACAACAGTTGGTAACCTGCCGTTTTGTTACTAATCTTGTGATATCCATATACCTCATGACCAGGCAAAGGGGAGCCTGTAGGCGACCCAAGTTGTATTACATTGACTCCATAGCCTGGTGGACTTCCCTCATCTGAGCTGATGCCAGAACCATGTACCCTGAGCTCATCTTCCTCTCCATGCATATTGGAGTAATCCAAGGATACGGTATCTGCAAAAGGATGCGCAACAATGGTTTCCGCCAAAGCACCAACATGTTGAGTGTTAGCCCGTGACCACAGGTATTATCTGATTTCCCTTGAGGGAACCCTGCGAGACCACCATCTTGGTCTTCAGTTATAAAATCATCAACCACCTTGGTCTTGCTTTCTGCTTTCGGTGAGGCTACTCTGTTCACCCATCCATCCATCCATACTGTGCCGCGGTTGAGGGGGCCGGCGTCGCGGCCGAAGCCGGATGCGGCCATGGGCTCGTCGCTGGCGTGTGGGGAGACAACGGGTTTGGATTCGAGAGATCGGAGGAGGGGAGCCGCCGAGTGCGAGCTGGGTTAAGCGGCTCGGCGGGTAAGGGCGACTGGCATGTGGGGTCCTTCTGCCAGAAGACGGCATTGCTGCGGAGTAGGGGTGAAAACAGATCGGATTCGGATGGATATTGCTTAAACCGTATCCTAACTCACATTTTTTCTCCGGATTCGGAGTCGAATACGGTAAGACCGGATACGAATACGGATTCGGAGTTTCGAATACGGTACCGTCGGGACGGATATGTAACGGATTCGGCTCGGAAATGGATAATATATGCAGATAATACGGATGATTACAGTTCCAAAAGCTTATACTTTAGTTCCAAAAGATTACAAAGTTACAACGATCTCTTGGTTTTATATAAAATGTGAAACTAATACTCATCAAGAAACTTTGTAAGCTAATTATAGGAACAATAGGAACAAAAAGGTTCAGCAAAACGAAGAATAGAAGAAAGTAGTGAGAACAATAGGAACACAAATTATACATAAGTGGTAAATTCATACAAGCCACAATAGGAACACAAAGGCTCGTCATCACTAGCTATTTCTTCTTCCTACAATTCGCCAATTAATATGTCAAACTAAGTTAGAAGCAAATTTGTAACGAAAAAAGATAAAAAAACATTTACAAAAAGAAGAGTGCAATACCTGAATCAACATATCAGGAAAACTTTCTATACAGTGCACACCTCAACCAACCAACATGACAAAAAAAACAAATACTAGCAAAATAAAAGCTGAATTCTTAGCTCTTACCAGATATCCGACCGAATATCCGACCAGATATCCGACCGAATATCCGACCAGATATCCGACGGGATAATTATCCGATATCCGAATACCGATACTATTCGGTCGGATAACAACTCTTCCGAATCCGAATCCGAATCCGACATGAATTATCCGAATCCGAATCCGAATCCGACCGGATACTAAATTCCCTTCCCGAATTCGGTACCGACCGGATTCGGTACCGGATCGGTCGGGATTAACCCAACCCATTTACACCCCTACTGCGGAGGCGGGAACAATTGCAGCGAGGTACCTGTCGAACCGTGTATTTACTATACCGCCGCCTCGTGAAGTGGAGCCCGACTCTACATTATATCAGGACCGTCCATGATAAAACTAACGGGCCAAATCATTCGCAAAGAGTATCGCAGACCGACCTGAGTAAATCTTGATCGTCCATCTTAAAACGAACGGTGTATGCCAATTGGAATGGGACAGTAGACAAATAATAACGGGCCTTCTATTCTCGCTTTCCGGCCCATACAAAATTCTGGAACCTGGGGGGCCACGCGCAGATGGGCCAGGCCGCCTATGGAGATGGTATCAGCAGTTTGTTACTGTCAGGTGTAGATGCCTCACAGGTGTTGACCTGACGCCAGAGTAATATGGGCTGTTCTTTTTGCCTGTGGTTTATGGTTTTTGGTTGAAATTTTTAAATTTTGGTTGTTTGCGACAAAGATTGCGGAGAGAGATACTCGCTTGCAATTTTGGTTGATACAGATATTAGGCTTTTAACGTGTACTACAATTAACTTGTAGATCTCATTTTGAGAAAATACGCCATTTAAAAGTTAGATACTATAGCAAAAACCAAAAGCCGCTTTTAGAAGCCAAAAAACACCCCCTATATATGCTAGAAACGTGCACAAATTAAAATCCGCGAGAGCACAGGTTATTTGTAGCTTTGCGCCTAGGAGTGTTCTAAGATATCCAAATACACATAGAAGCGAAGGGTAGATTTACTAATTAGAATAAATTCCTACTAACAAAGTGAAGATCAAATAGTTGATTAAATAAACTAAAAAAATAAAGCAAGGTTATCCAAGTTATTTAAGATCCTTCTTTGGGCTATGTTCACTTAATGCAATTCAGGACTAGATTGGTCTAATAGTAATTGGCATTTCCCGTACTAGGTTGTCTCTCACCCTACAAATTTACACTAGCACATTTCGAGTTTCATCTCTATCACGACGTCATAATCACCACGGGGAAGACTTGCCCTACTTGACATCAATCAGTCTAATAGATCTTAACGAGGATAAAATAATTCTCAAATTATTACGTCACTATATCCACTGAATATACCCTTTATTGATAAGAGAGAAGATTTACAAAGTAATCGTAACTCCTCCTTATACTACTTCATGGTCGCAAGCTCTTTTACGATCATGAAGTCGTAAGTCCTTCTACAAATACTCCGTGGTCGCAAGCTCTTCTACGACCATGAAGTCGTAAGTCCTTCTGCAACTACTTCGTGGTCGCAAGCTCTTCTACGACCATGAAGTCGTAAGTCTTTCTGCAACTACTTCGTGGTCGCAAGCTCTTCTACGACAATTAAGTCGTAAGTCCTTCTGCGACTACTCTATGGTCATAAACTCTCCTACGACCATCAAGTCATAAGCTCTTTTACGACCTCATAGTCGTAAGCGGCCCTACGATCACCTTGTGATCGTAGACTATTATGCGGTTTCTATATCCCCAATCAATTTGTCAAACAACATCTTACTACATCGTGGGGACGTCTGATAAAGCGGTTAGAACGTGCGTTTATCTCATAACCGCACACAATCTCTCTATGACAACAATCGCTAAATGGAGAATGGACCACTACGTCTCTCTGACAATAACTTCTGCCAGACGGTTATCACCCGAAGAGTTAAGGCGTCTTCTAGCGTGAGACAACTGCCGTCGCTTCTTCAGCTATTTAAAGGTTAACATCAGGGGAAAAAAGGGGGACCGAAGTCTGATGAGATATAGTGCACACTTTTTTCCGCATTAGACTCTTGTAATCATTTTCCTTTGATTAGTAATCACACATGACGTAGAGTTATTATTCTACTAGGAGAATGCCCGAACCTGGATAAAAATTCTCGTATCCCTGTTCCGCAAGACTATAGTTTAGTCTTTTGAGAAAATTCACAAATCCAAATAAATCATACGTAAGATCGGTATTAAAATACTGATAGATCTAAACGCCATGCTTACATCTACCGAGCTATCAGCAAATATAGTACTCTAATTACCGAAAGAGAGAGAGAACATAATATCAAGTACTCACAACCATAGCATAGGCGAGAACTAAAAATATAGATCAAATCATAACTCAAGAATTACAGCAAGATCCTCAAACCCTAGGGAAAAGAGAAATTACTCACATATTCTCGACTCGACGAAGAAGAAAGGCTCCGCAACCTCGGCATTATATTAGTTGACTATTAGAAGGGAATTAGAGGATCTAAGCCCAACTACAGCGCTAATTACAGGCTAACCCTAAACTAATCTCGCATAATCAACTAGAAGAAGAACCCTCAAAATCTCGACTTCTTTGATGGACTTTTGCGGATTCAACTGCGGAACTTGGATCCTCTAGCCGAGGGGAAGTCGTGGGAATATACAGGGGGCACTTGGATCCCCATTTCGATCTCCTCGGCTCCCTCTTTCCGTTTTCTGACTTTGATAGATTTTTTTTCATTTGGAGCTTGTTTTCCCTGCGGAATCCCTCTTTTTTCCTTTCTCACCGATCAAGTAATTTTCAGTTTTTGCTCGAAGGAATCGGTGGGCTTTGGTTTTGGTTACGTCTAGCTGCCAAGTGGCACAATTATACACATTTTATCAAACATAAGCAGCTGCCAAGTGGCACAATTATACACATTTTATCAAGCGTAAGCATAATATTGATGCATGGAATATACATAAAATGAGCACCAATAAGTACTAGTGCATTCCTTAAAAAACGTAGCGACAACTACTCCACGCTACGCACATATATATATGCCCATAATTAGCATCTTATGAGTCTCAAACAAAGAGTTAGTAGGATTTTTTTTTGTTAGGGTTGCTTTGCCATAAAAGCTATTAAAAAATGTTTAAGTAGACCTGATCCACAAAATAATGGCCAAGTTTGGGCTCCCCTGATTTGATAGAGAACAGCACCGGTTGCGCTGCATGCATGTGTCGACTCAGGCTGGCTCTGCATCTGTTGTGATGCCGAAATAATGAATGGTTCAGGTCGGCAGTAATTCACAAGAAACAGTATGTGCCAAGAGGTGCTGAATTGTGCTAGATTTAGGAATGCCTGCGTGCAAAAAAGATGTTTACGATCGCCCAGCACAATCATCATAGAAATCATCCTTTCTGCAAGTACAGACGCACTTGCTGCCTGTGTATCAAGTATCATATGTACTCATCAATCACGTCAGGGATCCTCATTCTCTCTGATCAGTTCCTTTGGGAATCACCTTTAGTGATTGGCCAGAATTATTAATCAAGAACCACATCTTGTGATTGATTAGCTGCCATCTTCAGAACGAATTGTCCTCTGAATCCTCTCTTTATCTGTCTCTTCAGGTTTGGATACGAGTGTACAGTGGCCACACCAAATCCAAACCGGTAATTGAACAATGTCAGAAACTTTCACACTCCAGTTTTTCAACGTATCAAAGATTACAGTACACTCCGATCAGGCTTCTGGGTGGTTGTTGGTGCGATGATGTCGGTGGTGGTGTGGGGCTGCTTCGCTATGGTGGTGACCGGTGAAGGACAAGGTGGAGCTGTGTGCGAGCGCTAAAGCGTATGCAAATTGCTCGACTTTTAGGTGCGTACCCTGCGCTTTCTGACGCCCTCGCGGCTTCTTCACATGCATGTTCGTCGTTCTTATCCCATGGCGACTTGTCTTCTTTCCCCTGTCCATGCATGCATCATGTCGCCATGACGATCAAGGGACCAAGGTTTTTTTCGTTTTCCTCTTTTCCAAGCCCGTGAACTAAAGCCGAGACGTACGGGAGAGTTGGTTCGTTTCATCGATCGTTTTTTGTTGGATTTTTGTTAATGAACCTTTGAACAAATACTAATTGGCAGCATTCAGACCAGAAAGCCCAACCTACTGGCTTTGATGGTGATATGGAAGCTACTGTAAAATAAGGTTAGTAGTACTATGATTGGCACTGATGAACTTTGATTCTTGGTTTGTGATTGTGTCTGAAAAGGGGACAGTATCCACACGCCTTTGTTCCAAACCAAAGCAGGAGTCCATCTTGGAAAAGTGAGACTGGGTTTTATAGGATTTCATAGTTCAGAATTCACAAATGCATGACAAGGGAGGTTGCAATGAGCCAAACTGATCCGGATGCTCCGGGAAAGATCAAGCAAGAGTTTCTGTTATAGGAGTACGCACACACAATTTCACCTACCGTCCATGCAAAGATTCAGACAAGAAACATGCATGCTTTGCGAATGCTTCCAACAGAAATTGGAGGTAGGTGAGGTCAACCCCCTAAAGACAGGAAAATACTAGTAGGAGATGAGATCACTGCTTTGAGTAAAACTCAGCCATGAATGTTTGAACATAGAGTAGTAGAAATGTAGAATTAAGTAAGGGCATATACAGGCCAGGGTGTGAATCCATATATAACTGGTACATGTACTGTCCACATGCCTTACCAAGAAAAGTGAGCTTTAATTTGTTTCTTTTCATAAACAGGTCCTGTATCTGTCCATGTTCTTCCATATACAACTTTTGGTATCCGTTATAAGCTCAGTTATCCATAGAGAGCGTAAACGCAGATTCTGGTTCATAAACTTAAGTTGTTCTTAAAACTCTAGCTCTTTTACTGGAATCAATCTTATTGGTCGATCTTTAATCGTTTTTCTAGCACTAGTCCTGATAAGTATAGACCCCTTTAGTAACAGTAAGCACAACAGTGCTTGCTGGAAGAGAACAACAATAAGCGGCCAGCTAGTACACAGTACAAGTAAACCCTGTCTAATTGTCTCCATCCTTCATCCTCAGCAGGAATAGTTAACTATTCCCCGTGTGAAATATACAGTGAGATCATTTGTAAATTAAACTCTCTACTCTCTAGCATCAATATCAGATGCTAACCGTTTCCATCGATCTCGCACAAATTGCAGAAATGAAATGTCCATTCACTGGTCCACTCCAACGATAAATATATGCAGAGTTTCAGTTCATCGCGTAATGAGCAGAAAGGGGCGGGCACTCACCAGTCGCTACAGGGATCCGTCCTGATATTCTGAACGAAGCTGGGAGCAGCAAGCACTGCATGGATGGATGGATTTATTGTATTTCATTATACTTCAGCTCGTGGAGTGGTTGGAGGAGCCTGCCAGTTCTCTGTTTCTTCCATATCCAAAAAGAGCAGGCAGGGGAGTTGCGAGCATAATTATCAGCTGCGTCGCCACTGCACTGCTCGCAATGAGCAACTGTAGCGCCACCATGCTTCCAGCTCCAGCACCATGTTTTGATTTTTCTTCCAGAATGTGTTTCATGTGGTGTATTATACATTGCTGCTGCTTCTACTGTTATACATTGTTGGTAGAGGCACTGCTGCCTGTGGTGCTGATCGGGACGATCCGAGGAGAAGACAATCGACTCATGGAGATCGTCTACCACTAGAGGACGATCGACTTCCGAGGATCGCTTTCTAGAGACGTTAGATGATCGACTATTTCTACTACATCGATATACATCATGTTGAACTGAGTTGTTTCAAATTTTTTTCAGTCGAACTGTGTGTCTAGTGTCCATGATCTCTTGCTCATGTGGCTTTTTAGTTTATACGTATAAATTTTAAATTATGCTAGGGAAGTCTACTTTATACAACAGCGTCAAGAAAAGTAGGTGTACATAGGTACAGGAAACGACAATGCTGCAGGAAGCAACAAATCTCACTTGTGACCAGACGCCGACGCGGACGCGGACGCGCATACGAATACCGAAGCCATTTCCCGTGTAACTACCTGTAATCCATCCACAGCCGAAGCAAAGCAAAGCGAGCCGTCGCTTTAGCCGTCCCGTGTCGCAGCCATGGAGTAGTAGTAGTATATTACGCTAAGCCAGAGCACCCCTCACGAAGCCACTGGGCGCACACGAAAGGCAAGGCTCGCGCGCGCGCACACTTCTTGCACCGCCGCCGCGCCGGCGTGGAATGCTCGTGGCCGCGCTGAGGCACATGCTGCGCCGCGTCCTCGCCGGCCTCCGCGCGCTGCACCCGCGCCCGCGCAGGCGCCGCCACGGTGATGATGCGTCGCCGTCGTCCAAGAAACGTGTCACCGTTCGCCGGTTCGGCGGCAACAAAAAGGCCATCCCGCGCAGCAGCAGCAGCGACGGCCCGGCGCCGGGCGAGAGCCAGGCGGTGACCATCCGCGTGGCGACGTTCAACGCGGCCATGTTCTCTATGGCGCCCGCCGTGGCCCCTGAGGCAGTAGCAACGGGAGGGGAGCGCGACGCCGCCCGGCGGGGCGCGGCCGGCGCGAGGCGGCCCAAGGGATCTTGAAGGCGCAGGCGAGCCTGGCGCGGTCACCGAGCAAGGCACGCGTGTCCATCAACCTGCAAGACAACGAGATCTCCCGGGAGAGGAGCAAGCTCGGCACGGCGAGCGGCAACGGCAGCTGGAAAGGCAAGAAGCAGCAGCAGAAGGCGGAGGCGGAGGCGCGGCGGAGCGTGGAGGAGGTGCTGCGGGAGGTGGGCGCGGACATCATCGGGCTGCAGAACGTGCGGGCGGAGGAGGAGCGCGGGATGCGGCCGCTGTCGGAGCTCGCGGAGGGGCTCGGCATGCGCTACGTCTTCGCCGAGAGCTGGGCGCCCGAGTACGGCAACGCCGTCCTCTCCCGCTGGCCCATCAAGCGCTGGAAGGCGCACCGCGTCGCCGACCAGTCCGACTTCAGGTCAGTCTCTCACCCGCCACTCGCTAACTTCCTTCACTTACGAAACATTTCCTGCGTGCGCTCCGATGGATTCACGGCAATGTTTATGAATGAACTTTCGAGCTTTTCTTTTACGCTTAAATTGCGCAGAAACAACTATAATTTCGAATTCGTGTTTATATAGAATGTATGATTTATATATGGGCCTATTCTTTTTGCTGAAGCTTATGATTTTTAGCTACGACTTATTTGTGCAAGAGATTACAGAGTAACAGAAACCCACGTACGATTTTTACCGATATAAATAAAGTCAGTATAGTATATACTACAATTAAGTATTAGACACTATCTTAGAAAGATATTTTGTTTAAAAGCTAATTATTATAGAAAAATTGAAAAATAATTTTTAGAAACTAAAAAGAACGGGCCTATAAACCCTCTTGAATTTCTGTGAGATTCCCATATTCCAATTTGAGCCCGCAGTATCTGAAGTGGTTTTTCCCCTGAGAGGATAGCGAGGATGTGATTCAGCGCTGCCAAGTCAATGTTATATAGGCGGATTCTTTTATGCTTTATTTGTTACAATAATTAGCTTTTAAATAATAGCTCTTTTTAATATAAAATTTATAAGTATAGACACTATATAAATTTTAACTATATCAACTAAAATTATATACAACTAACTCTTTTTAATAACTAAAATTTAAAAACCAAAAATTATAAATCCCAACTAGAAAAGAATCCATCCTATGGTATGAATGTTCCATCCTCTTTCTTGGCCAAGGTCTCCCTGTAACAGCGACACCGGTACACCGTAGTACTTTGCCCGACCACGGCTCGTGACATGTCACATGTCAGGGCTCGCATGTACATCTGGGTCCAGTTTGCCAGTGTCTCGAACTCGTCGGCACTGATTGCCACCGGGGCCGGGCGTAATAGGGGTCCTGTGCTAAATTTAAAATTGAACTATATATACTTAAAAGTACCCAACAAAAAACATTGTCACTTAGTAATATAATTGTAATACAATTTTTTTCGTACAACACAAAGGATCACGTTTTGCTAAAAATAAAGTCTCCAAGCTAGTAAAAACCAACTTTCTACTCATCATTCATCCAATATTCCTTAGAAAAATCTTGGATTGTCTTTGTAATTAATCGTTCCCAAATTAAACATCAATATCAAGTACTATTGCGAGTTTTTCCAATCCATTAAATCTTTCTCGAGCCATTGTATAACCCAAGTATAACATCAATAAATTCAATTTATAAAAAAAATCCCTTTTTTGCAGATGCAACAACCATGTGAATACTCAACAAATTTCTATATGCAACAATTGACTTAGAGAAATAATATAGTTGTTTCACAATCTTTAAAATATCAATTGGGCCCATCTTTTTCTTATGAATGATTTTTTGCTGTAAAATTTTAGCCCAAGAAAAAGAAAAAAAAAGAAACGGCAAAAGTGGATGTGAATTGGTGGAAGTTTTCGGGAAGAAGGCTGCTTACTTATTAATTATTACTAGTTTACTATTAATACCAAGATTAAGCTTTACTAACTAAAAGAGGTTTAGTTGAAAATAGGGCCCTTAATTATTGAGGAATTTTTATAGTATATTTTACTAGTAGTAAGAGGATGATAATAGAAATTAAATTTGATCATTGATTTGTGAGGGTAAAATAATAGACTTTTCTGTATAAAACTAATTTTTCATGAGGATATTATAGACTTTTTCCTCTAATCTATTATTAATTCTTTCCATCGCTGTCGCCCCCGCCCCTCACCCATTTCGTTGTGCCGCCGCCACCGTCTCGTACGTCGGTACGTGCATTACAGCGGTGCTCATAGAAATTACTCTTACACAACACATTTCTTTTACAATTATACCCCCTGAGAATCCTACTATTAATAGTGTCAATAATAGTATAACTAAATCCTAACTAATTTAGTCTATTAGTTAAAAAAGAATTAACGACCCTTACTTATCTTTAGATACCGCCATCCCTAGCTAGTGCCGCAAGTGTTACCGGCCGGCCAGTAGCTCGCCAGTCGCCACAGTTGTGCCACTGCTAGCTGCTAGCTGTGTTTTTTTTTTCAGACGGTAGCTAGCTGCTCGTTCTAGTTGAACAGCGGTGGGTGCGCGCCAGATGCGCCATCATGCTGCGTTGTCTGGTTTCGCCATGCATCGGAACAGCTATTGGGCACGAGCCGTCGCCTGCACAGTTGCACCGATAAGCACCACGGTTCTTTTTAGCTTTTCAGCTAACTTTTAATTTAATTTTTTTCGATAATTATTATTTATTAGATTAGTAGGTTATATTTAAAAGTCATAAGATGTGGTCCAAAAAAAAAATTATCCCTTTTGTCCATCCCGGTATCTCACTGCACCCCAATGCCGCCGTTTGCACAGCCAAAAAGCTCTGTAATCTCTCGTACAAACAACCAAAAAGCCACACGCTATAGCCAAAAGCTACAAGCCACGGCTAAAAAGAACACGCCCTAAACAAGTCAACCAGACCATGGCGTGTTACATATCCGACAAGGAGCAGCATGCTTAGCAGAGCAAGTACGGCACACATCTGATGCGTAATTTGGCTACTAACCACATGTTTTATAATACGGATTAGGTGAGCTGCTCCATTGGCAAAGCTTGCGGCGCCCATGGTCCAAAGGCAAACGCGCGTCTCAGAGGTCCCCATGTATAGCTTTACGCCGCTTCAGGTCTTTGATTAGGAGTGGTTACGGCCGCATTAGTTGGTCTTAGCGAAAAGGATCGCACGCGATTGGTGCAGAAGGTCACTGGCTGCAGGGGAGCCTGGGCTCTATCATGCTCTCCCAAAGCAGAGTCTTGCCGTCTTGTGAGGAAATCTGAAGTCTCTGCGTCCGGTCAGTCGCCGTCGAGAAGCTGCAGTAGCTAGGCAGGCCCTTTCTGGACCAAGACAGATCGCTGGGCGATGGATCAGCAGCAGCTTCTGCACCATGCGAGGGAACCAGAAGTTATTGCAGAGCGTTTGTTTTCCGTGCGATAAATAGCCGGTTTTTGTTTATGATATGATCTTCTTCCGTACGTGCGACGGTGCAGGATTATGCAGTTTTCTGTCCAAAACCACTTCATGTGCTGAAAATTAAAGGCAAATAACCAGGGGCGGAACCAGAACGAAAACAATCGGGTTCACCGCTTCGTATACATATAACTACATGTATGATTTTTAAGCAACATTGTACTAGATAGTAGTAATGTGTTCAATAAATTTTAGCTTCATTAATTCAACATAACCAATAAAAATATATAATGATAAAGAAGTATCTATCAAAGTGCTTATCAAATATGAGTTTGTCACCGAATGCTACACAGTAGTGATATTTGTCCTTTTTGTCCATAATTCGATAATTGCAAAATATAGATCGTGCACTGGCTATCTGAATATAATTCCCTGTCTCCCCACGTGAATACGCTGCAGGAACGTGTTGAGAGCCACGATCGAGGTGCCCAAGGCAGGGAGGTCAACTTCCACTGCACCCATCTCGACCACCTCGACGAGAGCTGGAGGATGAAGCAGATAAACTCGATACTCCGGTCCAGCGACGGCCCTCACATCCTCGCCGGAGGCCTCAACGCCCTCGACGAGACCGACTACTCCACCGAGAGATGGGCCGACATCGTCAAGGTAGATAGTACTAGATTGATGCAGTGTTCAAGAAATCGCCTTCATGAGGATAACATCATTGTTTCTGAACGACTGGAAACCTAATAACACCATGCGAAATCCTGATTGCTCGTAGTACTACGAAGAGATCGGCAAGCCGACACCGAAGGTGGAGGTGATGAAGTACCTCAAGGGAAGCAGTACGTTGACGCCAAAGATTTTGCAGGAGAATGCGAGGCTGTAGTTGTTGTGGCCAAAGGGCAAGGTGAGATGATTCAGTTGCCTTGTGAAATACAAGAAGTTTCAGTTCAGTCACTTCCATTTCCTGTGTTACTGAAGTACTCTGAACCTGTGATGAACTTCAGATGTGCAAGGGACATGCAAATACGGCACAAGGGTGGATTACATACTGGCATCACCAAACTGTCCCTACAAGTTTGTACCGGGATCTTACACGGTCATCTCTTCAAAGGGAACCTCGGATCATCACATTGTTAAGGTCGATGTAACAATACCGGACATCAAAGAGACTGATGAGCAAGGCGGGAATCGGAAACAGAAAGTAGTCAAGATGAACAAGAAGGGTTCAAGAAAAGGGATATGGGCAGCTAAATAATTTTTTTTTTGTTTGAGTTCTTTCTTACATTCTTCTCTTTTTCTTCTTTTTTTTCGTTGTTGGTAAAGGTGATGTGGGTTGCTTTTAATTGTGTATACAGCTGGTGGTTGGAGTGGGATTGAAGAATGTGATGTATAACCAAGAAGAGGAAGCAATGTATTTTGGTCTAGCTTCCATTCTGTTGGTTACTGACTTGCGTCTGTTTTTAGTTTTTACGTTCAGAGTGTCTTCGGGTGGAGGGTCTCTGTTGCCTAAATTGTTACAGCAAACCAGATTGCCGTAAAAGAGAAGTGATGTGAATTGGCAGCAGTAACTTATACACAGTCTCAACCTTACAAAAAAGGAAGGGAACTAAACAAGTTTTCGCAAATTACACCCGTCATCTAGCAACGAATGCATCAACCAACAAAAGAACCTAGAACAAAGAAAATTGCTTCAGCTTCAGGGAAATCGAGAGTTTGTGCAGGAAAGCTTCCTCTGTTCTCGTAGCTCGCCTTTGTTTCAATGGAACATGCCCAAGCTAACTCCTTGAAATAAAAAGCACCTACTTTGTTTCCTAAGACCTGTCCCCATCCTCACCAAGTAGTTTGGTTTTAGACATCTTCTGGACAGAATCAACTCAGTTTGTTCCTTGTTTAACAGAATTAGCTCAAATTTCGGAAGATAAAAAAGAGATAAAATCCAACCGGCAAGCTCTAGTATTCCTGTGATATTATGTCTGATGCTGACAGCTTCCGGCTACCGTACACTGTACCGGCTGATGGATAAATGCCGTGCAGTATATAAACACAAGGTTCTATATATGTTGATATCCCAACCACCGTGAAATGTCCATTGGTAGATCACGAACGTGCATGGCTGGGGCTGGGGCCCTTGCATCCGAAGGGTGCAGATCACCTATATGCCATGCAGATGAGATGATGCTGGCTCATTAGATGCAAACATTGGTCCCAGATGTGGACAAAATTTCAACCACTTAACTCATATTATGGGTAAATTAGGACCAAAGCATAGTTTAACATTAAAGAAAAACAAGCAGGCTCATGTAACATACAAGACGCAATCCTTCATTTCGTTTCTACTCCAGAAGTTTCACTAGTAAATCAAAATTCACCAGCTGCTTAAGTGCATCAAATAAACATCCACATAAAGGTTTAAACAAATCAGGAAAGCTGCATATCCTCGTACAGAAATGAGCTCCATCAGATTGCATTATTTCTGTGAAAGAAACCAGGAAACTAGGACAGGTGCGACCGTGTCCTATGCAGAAGCTGCCGTCAATAGCTCCCGGTCGCTCGCTCACGGATCCTCCTTTCCAGCTCAGGCCTGAAGTGCCTGATAAGTCCCTGCACAGGCCATGCTGCAGCATCCCCAAGGGCACAGATCGTATGCCCTTCAATCTGCTTTGTGACTTCCTGAAGCATATCAATCTCCTCTAGCTTTGCATTACCTACCTTGAGCCTCTCCATGATCATCCACAGCCACCCAGTGCCCTCACGGCAAGGCGTGCATTGCCCACAGCTCTCGTGCTTGTAGAAGTATGATAGTCTAGCAATCGCATCAACAACATCTGTGGATTTGTCCATCACAATAACTGCTGCAGTACCCAATCCAGACTGTACTGCCTTCAGTGCATCATAGTCCATCAAAACATCATCACATATGTGCTTTGGTAACAGGGGAACAGATGAACCACCAGGGATAACTGCAAGCAGGTTGTCCCATCCCCTCTCACACCTCCGCAGTGCCTCTCGATCAATTCCTTCAGAGGTATGCTCATTTCCTCCTCCACAGTGCAAGGTTTGTTCACATGACCTGAGACACAGTAGAGTTTCGTTCCCGAGTTGTTCTTGCGTCCAAAGCTTGCAAACCATTCTGGACCACGCCTTAGAATTGTTGGAGATACAGCCACAGTTTCAACATTCGTGACAGTTGTGGGGCAGCCATACAGCCCAGCATTGGCAGGGAAGGGCGGCTTCAGCCTTGGTTTACCCTGCTTGCCTTCAAGGCTCTCCAGTAGGGCAGTTTCTTCACCACAGATGTAGGCACCAGCACCAAAATGTATATGCACATCGAAATCATAACCAGATCCGCAAGCGTTCTTACCAAGAAGTCCTGCTGCGTATGCTTCCTGCCGAGCTTTCTCAAGGTTGAGGCGCTCATTCACATATTCACCTCTAATGTAGATGTAAGCAGCTGATGCCCTCATTCCAACTCCAGCAATCAGGCACCCTTCCAGAAGCTTGTGGGGGTCATGACGCATGATTTCTCTGTCTTTGCAAGTTCCTGGCTCACTCTCATCAGCATTAACAACAAGATAAGAAGGGCGTCCATCAGAGACCTTGGGCATGAAGGACCATTTGAGGCCAGAAGGGAAACCTGCACCTCCACGCCCTCGGAGACCTGATTTCTTCACTTCATTCACTATCCAGTCTGCCCCTTTAAGCACCAAATCCTTCGTTCTATACCAGTCACCCCTCTTCATTGCACCTTTCAGAAAAGGATCATGCAGGCCGTAGAGGTTGGTAAAAATGCGGTCCTCATCTTTGAGGTCGCCAAAGTGAGTCTTCTCTGGAGGTGGAGGTGGTGGTGGAGGCTGTGGTGTGCTTGAAGTAGTAGCAGCCTGGGTGCTAAATGATCTGCCAGCAGCATAAAGACCGGCACCAGTGAGAGAACGAGTAGGCTGTGCCCTTGATAGAGAATACAAATTCTCAAGTGCAGCCTGAAAAGGAAAAAAAATCACAAAATGAGGGACATGCCAATGAATTATCATAGCTTGAGCCATGAAATGTGACAAAAAAAAAGATCCATAGTTAGTTTACTACATCAACTGTCAGAAGCAAAAGGCTGAAGTAATTTTCATTTGAAAGCTGACTAAAACGATCCTGATGTTGAAAAAACAGAATTCTAACGCACATGCCTTCAGTTTCAACTAGTGAACTAGCATAGAGTAAAATGCATGACAAAAAAGAATCAAAATGTCGTTAAAATGGGGCACATGGACAAGGATTTCCACTTTTCAACTCCAACTTGCTGTAGCAGGCAAATTACCCAATGAAATGAACACAAATCTGCATTATTGAAGAGATAAAAAATACAGGAAAACTGGAGAATGCATGATAGGATTTCAAGTTTGCAGGTCAGTCCCTAATTTTTTTAATGCAAACAAAGGTTCCACCGTGTCACATGATATTGACCTATTGGCTTGTAAATGAAAAGCTAGTATATAGCATTCTAGCAGGTGCCAACAAAGCCAGAGCACTAATTCAGCAATATCTAAGTTACCACAGTAAAACCCAAATGCTCGGTTGATAGCAAGTTGGCATATCTGTCCTGATAAAAGACAGCCATCAATATCTGCTATATGATTTTATAGGACGCAGCTAAGAATTATGAATGAATTAATAACAACAATGAGATTATGTAATTACAACAGTGAATTTTATGTGCAACAAAAGCCAAAGTGGGCACCCTAAGGGTATAAAAGATATTAAGGCCTAAAGCACGAAATTATCAATATTAAGCCCAAGTTATCCCTATAATATGTAACATCTTCATAAATACATGCCCCATGATTACCTAATTGAAATAAGAAAATTATCAATTAATAATTGAATTCTATTCTTAAAAAAGTTGAATTCTGATTAGCTGCCCATAGGGCAACACTATAGACAGAAGAGCAAAGTTTGTTTTTCATTCAGATCAAGCAACAGAGGAGTAGCCCATATTTTCACCAGCAATGCCGGAGACAAATGAGTATAGCATGTTCAGTTGAAGTTCAGAATTAAATGTCACATGCTCCAGTCCAAACAATTAATCGCGAAAAACTATACTCTCGATAATTTGAAATCGAAGTTTTTTTTACTCAACCTGAAAATCTAAGCACGAGCAATGTCAAGCAATCCGAACCCCCTTAGTTGAGAAATCAGACGTCAGGTGAACTTATGGACATCTTATCTCGTAGATTCAGTGTAGGAAATTCCTACAGTCGATACAAGAGCCCCTCCTAGCTAGCCATCGCCATCCCATGCTCTGCCTCGATCTATTCTCCTTGCCCTCTCAACTAAATCCTGTTTCCGAAGGAGATTCACCGCCATGTGCGCCAACACACAGCGATTGGAGCCCTCCTCCGGCCTCCACAGCTCAAATCCACCACCCTCTCCAAATTACAACAAGGATCGCACCACCAAGTTCCAACCCCCGCGTTGGATTTCACAGGGTCCAAACGGAAGGGGGAGAGGGAGGGAGGGAACGGACCTTGCAATCGGGGGAGATCGCGGCGGATCTGAGGAGCGCCCGTCGCAGCGCCATGACCGCCTCCGCCTCCGCCTGGTCTGCTCCTCGGCTCGAGTGGGGTGCTGTTGGTCTGGTCGGATTGGGGAAATCGGAGAGGAGAGATGGAGGTGGCGTGGGGAGAGAGAAGCGGCTGCGTCGTGGGCGAGCTCCGGGCCAGGAGGAGGCCGGAAGGGAAGCAGCGACCGTGCTCTGCACACGCAGCCTGACGCTCAAGTGGTGGGTGGGTTGGGGTTGGTTTCGTTGGGTATTGGGCTGTAGTTTTCCCTGTTTGGGCTGGGCTATCTAACCCAATGGGAACTACGCAGTGTCCAATGGACTACAGTTTCACAACGTAGCCTAACTGATCTCGGAGATTTTTCTTCCCTTTAGCAGGCTGATCTCAAATATTGGCCCAACTCTTTTCTTATAACTTATAGTTTCTCCTATAAGTGCAGGACGGCTTCTTTATTGTCGTTTCGAACTTGCATATCAGAACATGTTTTTTAAAGCAACTTATCAACTTATCGGTATTCGTTTTATTTACATAAGCGCTTGTACCAAGATCAAAAGTCATCAACCGTACCTGAAAAGAATATGGCCATTAGGTCCCCTCAATCTTCTCAGAAAAAATATTAGGTTATCTCAAAATAGTAAAAAGAGAGAGATTGGGATAAGACATTCTGTCGGTTTTTTCAGCCCATTTGGTTTTGTACTTAGTTACTTATGTACATCTGGTGGATTATCTAGGGTTGAATTCTACCTAGTATGCTGCATTGCAGTGTTTTTTCAAGCATCTACACACCTTGAATTGTAACTGATGACTAGTGTTTGATCAGGAACATCAAGCATGCTACGTACCTTACTTGCATAGTTGCATTATTGCATGACATTAACCAAGACGGCAAGAAAATATCTACGTGCAGAACCTATCGTGGGAAGTGGGAACCAAACTAGGACCTGTTCTTTTGGTCTTCGACTTATGATTTATAACTATAGCTTATAGCTTTTGGTTATTTATGAGTGTAAAGTATGGAGAAAGAGAAACTTACGTACAATTTTGACAAATGTAAATGAAGTCGTTACAATATGTACTATAATCAATTTTTAGACACCGTTTTAAAAACTAGTTACTATAGAAAAACAAAAAAAAAACAGCTTTTAGAAGTCAAAGATAAGAGATCCCTATTCTCGTGTTCAACTATCCTATTGGTTTATTCTTGATATGATGCAAAAATACAGGCCCCTTTGGAAATAGAGAAAATACATAGGAATTGCATTCATCTATGTAGAATTCCCATGTTCCAAATATGGCCTTCCACATTTTTGTCTTCTGTAACATCCCAAAAGTTTTAAAACTAATTTAAATAAAGTTAATACCGCATTTATGATTTTTTGTGAATTTAAAAAAAGGAAATGATAGAATGATTTTCCTATTTTTTGCAGCAAAATGATTTTTCAAAAACATTTTTTGATCATGTTAAAAACCTGTAGGTATTTTATTTAAGTTCTTCATAATCCACAGTGCATCTCTAAAAAATTTAAATTTTTTAGTTTATTTTAGTATTTTTCTGAGCTCAAATGTATTTTCTGGAGTTAAATCAAATCAAAAAATTAATTGAAAAATCATGGACTAACTTCTTGGGCCGAAACCAGTTAAAGCCCTATGCTGTTCACCAAAACGAGGCCCATCGTAGCCCATTGTCGTCGCCAATCGAGCCGCCTTCCATTTTTTCTGCCTCCCTCCTGCACAAGTGCATTTCCTCGAGTGCACCTTTTCTCTCGCGTCCTCTCCATAGCCACTGACGTGTGGGATCCACCTGTCAGGTCCCACTCGTGGCGGCGCTTTATAACACCCCATTTGGTTAGATTTTCAAGTTTTGAAAATATTTTGACAAGAGTTTTGAATGGTGGAACCATAGTAGAAATTGCTTTGACAAAGGGACCTTCAAAAGATAAATTCAGTGTTGATGGGCTGCCACATGTTTCCAATGACTTATTGCTTATTGTAAAACCCTGTTGAAAATGTTTCGCCGAGAGTTTGTCGCGAAGATAAAAATTATGGCAAAGGGCTGCCATATAATTTTGGGTGCTATTGTTACTTGTTATTGTTGCTTTGAGAAGCATTCTAATGCTTTTACAAATTGCTCTTGCAAATTAATTATGTCTATTGCAAATGAAATTTTGCTTTTAGCCATTCGCTTGACAAGTTTACATGAATACTACCTTTGATCAAAGTCTTGCATAGTATATTTATACTCACCGTTGCTTGTTGAACACCTACCAGAGCGAGAACATTGATTAAGAACCCTCCGCCGACTATTTCTACGACGCAGGGTCTGGAGATGAAGATGTCGTTTACTAGGGCGATAACCTAGTCATTTGCCCGTGGATTTACGGCATACCATGAGGAACTTTTTATCTTATTTATCATTATTTCCGCTACAAAAACTCTGTTGGTGATTTATTTGGCCGGTCTGCCATTTGTAAACTCCGGCCGTGTATGCCTGTGTTACCTTGTTAAGTACTATGTAAAACTATGTTTCATTTACTTGTGAATGGATGTGATGCAATGATTTACTTTGTGTATACTAGCCATCAATTATCAGACTAACACAATAAATATATAGTGTTTGGAATTAAATTTCCCGGTCTCGACATCTTCCTAACCTATTAATCAGCAGCATGTCATGGCTTCCCTTTGAAAATTACGGCAACCCTGAGTACCAGAAAGTTTCTTACTGAACTTTTCACTAATGTAACAAATGACTCCAAATTAATTTACAAGTCTGCCAAAAAGTTTATTATTGAAATTTTCACTAATGGAGCAAAGAACTTCAGATTAATTTATAAATTTGACATAAAATTTATCAGATCAATGATCAATCAAATCAAGATCATCAAAGTAGTTCTTGCTTGACCTTTGAACCTTTGGCGACAACAGATCAACAGATGCATGCAAAAGTGTCAAGCAGCACACCTATCTATGCACACGTGCACGCGCGTACAAAACACAAACACATAATTCATGGCACGACAAGCATATGCATGCAAATCGATCGGGCTCACAAAGCCTACTGCGACGCTAGCGAGGTCGCGGCAGGCTTCGCCGGCGGGTACCCGATCCCGTGGCGCTTGGAGGGGAACACGACGAAGACGATGCTGGCGACGGCGCCGACCACGACCGGCAGCGCCATGACCAGCTGCTTCTGCTGCGCCTTGAGCGCCGGGTAGAAGCAGGCCACCGTGTTGGCGTCCGCCAGCAGCGCCACCGCCGCGAACACGGTCACCGAGAAGAAGGCGTGCACGAAGTCCGCCGGCCGCAGCCGGTACTTGGAGAAGTCCCGACCCTGGGCGTCGTCGCCGCCGGCGAACGGCAGGAGGCCCCTGGGCGTCACGAGGCCGTACTTGACCTTGCCGTCGGCGCCGACGTAGCTGTCGGTGAAGGCCGAGAAGGCACAGAAGAAGGCGCAGAGCACGAGGAGGATCGGGGTGACCACCTTGTTCGCCACGTGGCAGTCGCCGGCGTTGGTCACGATCGGGGTGAGCACCTCGTACACGATCACTGTGGCCGTCGGCAGCAGCTTGAGCACGTCGCCGACGCTCTTGAACGTCGTGTCCGCCATGTCGCCCACGGTGGTGCTGCTCTCGGTCGGCGCCGTCTGGCCCGTGGTCGCTGCTGCTGCTTCCTTCGGCTCCTCTTTGATGCCTTCTTCCATTAGCTAACTCCCATATATAATGTAGTGTACTAACCTTATTGCCTTGTTGTGTATTTATAGGCCACTTGGGTGTAAAGAAATCAATTTGGATTTGGAAGTTAGTTGCCTGGGGGGGCAATTGTAGCTTGTTTGGGTTGCAATGCGATGATTATTAAAATGGTGTACTACGTACTTGACTAACGTGAAGGTACAGTTGCAAGAAAAAAAAAACCATTTACTCCATACGATAAGTATGCAAATTTATTAAGATCTTGATTGGGATATATAGGTTCCTGTGGATAAAGTTCTTGGTCGAGTTGTTTGCATGTTCACGACTCAATTTGTTTATAGCAAATTCTGAACTCAGATAGTGCAGATTGGCTCGAGACTTTCTTGTAAGGATGGGTGAGAGAAATGGTCGTCTTTAGTTTATCGTCGTGCTGATCACCGTAATGTTGATTTGTTTTTTAGATGCCTCGTGCTACTTGACTCGATCGGCAACACTACCAGAATTCTACCGGATGGTGACTGCTGCTAGACAGGGAGTGATCTCCATGATTGAGGCCAAAAGATCGTCAGATACCAAGGGGTTCACTTCAAGCGTACAGCAAGAGCCACATTTTGTTTAATATTTTGCTGACAGGGGCAACTGCCGAGTGAAGATCCTAGAAAGGATATGTGACAAACAAGCAACCAAGTTGGGCAATCTTCTAAGGAACTTAATTCTGAGACTTGAGTGACCCAAACATCAATAACTGTACCTATCAGAACCAACCCAGAACGCGGATATAGCTAGCGAATCATCATCCCGTCGATCCTGTAAGTAATTACAGAGCATTATGCTTACGTGATGACGTGCTGTGTCGCCGCCGCTGCATGCCGCCGGCGAACAGCGGCCGCGTGTGGTAGCCGAAGGATGGAGCTACGAGCTTTGAAGCGGCAACATGCCAAGTTGCCGTAATGCCATCGAAGACGAGCAGAACGGTGGCGGCTCGCGAGTCCGAGCTCTATGCTCGACGGCGTGTTCGCGGCGGCCGGAGCCCATTTCGTCCAAATACAGAGAGGGTTTGCGGGTCATCACGCTCTGAAAACTCTCTGGCGTGTTCTTTTTAGTTAAATCTTATAACTTTTAGCTATAGTTTATAGATTTTAGGCTGTTCGTACGAGATATTACAGAGTAACAAAAACTTACATACGGTTTTTGTCGATATAAATGAAGTCGGTACATTATATATTATAATTAACTAGTAGACTCTATCTTAAAAAAATACTTCGTTTAAAAATTAATTACTATAGAAAAAATAAAAAATAGTTTTAAAAAACTGAAAAGAATACACCCTCGATCCAGTCCATGTGTAGATTTAGACCTGGGCTGACCTCACAGAGGCAGATGCTAGCGTCACTGATTCACTGCAGACCGGGCCACGTCGATCATAATTGCAGCCCAGACCATGTATAGCCTACATGATTCCAGCCCAGAACAAAGGTCATGCCTAAACGGTTCGTGTTGCCTGCATCCTGGGAGCCCATATGTGCCCGTTTCGACTTTTATTGTTCTTCCTGAAATAACCCCTCCAAAAAATAGTCACAGAGCCGGATGTTCCCATGACAATCAAATCAATTGTCAGAAAGCAATCCCATATGTTTTTTATAAGATATGTGCGTAATTTGGTTAGAACCCATAGATCAGAGGTAGATGGTACAATCGGAGGATTGCAGACTTGCAGTTGGTGTGGACATGATTTCGTAGTTCTTTCGAAAAACAGCATTTAAAAGCTGAAATGAAAAGAAGAGACCGAAAGGTACGTGATGTATTGGTTTCTGTTTAAAGAAGTCAGAGGTCAACATGAACATCTGATTTTTCGAAACGATTTCTATACTCATTTCACTTCCGTCTCACTCCGAGGATAAGTCAGGAGATTACGGACGCATCACGAAACTTATTCCTCTCGCTCTCGTCTTACGCACGTATATTTTTCTCACTTTTTGCATAAACTTATCTATATCTTCTAAAAATCACTTCTTCTATACATTGCTACTTATTTTCAGTCAAAAGCTAGGAGGGCTAGCCAAAAGACGTTAGCTTGAAAGTTACTCGCGTGCGTGCGGAAAAACGCGCGGAACTTTGCGTTGGCGACTCGGCGGCGCGCGCGTGCGTGCGGAAAGCACTTGGGTTCGGGGCGGGTCCAGCTGCTCGGCCATGAGACTGGCGTACCTAGTGAGTCGCTGATCCAACCCCCCATCTTTTCAAGACTGGAAAACCGACGTCGGTCCGGGGAACCAAGCGGGCGAGGAACGCAAGGAAAGCCCGCACCCGCGTCTACTCGATGGTGCACCTTTCTTTCCATTTGATTTTCCTTTTCTTTTTTTCTTTGATTATAATACTAGTACTGCACGTTGTACTCCCTCTCTCTCCCTCTCTCTCTCTCTCTAGTAGTATCACGCATTGACCAATCGAGAGTTGACATACACCGACAGTTTTTTCAATAGCCGGAAAATGACAGGGGAATTTCGAATTTCCCATTTGTCGAAACGATTACAAAATCATCCAACTTCTAGTGTTTTCCTGTAAAGCATCCAAATATTTACTCTGCATTTTCCTACGCATGCAGTTTCTTGCTGTAATCCAGAGAGGGAAAATGGTACTGCAGTTAGTAAACCATTTTAGCTGCCGAACTGTAGACTAAGCTGGGTTCTTTTAGCTTTGAATTTGGTTTATCACTTCTGTCACAGTAACTAGCTTTTAAACGATGTGTCTTTTTAAGATATGGTCTATAGATAAATTGTAGTAGACATTATATCAAATTTAGCTATACTGATTAAAATTATATACAACTATTTTTTGTATATCATCTATAGCGAACCGCCAAAATTTTAAGCCACGGTCCAAATGAACCCCGGTCTTGTTTGTGTAAATATACAAAAAAGACCCCAGCAAAACATCTATCACCACTAGGACAGACCGGAAGGAAGAGTGAAGGAATAGCTGTAGTTGGTGTCAGCAACTGGCCTCCTTCCTCCTCGCTCCCTCCCGCCTCGCTCTTCCGGAGGGGGCAGAGCGAACAATTGGGTTCGGGCACATGGATTCCAGGATCTCCCTCTTGTGCTTCCTGGTCCTTGCTTCTTCCCTCCTGCATTGCGCCAGATCTGATGGTAAGATGGCTTCTTGATTGACTCTGCTCTTCTTGTATTCTGATTTGCTTCAGTAATCGGGCTTGCTGGTCAGGATTGGTACACTTCTGATTTGGTTCTCTGTTCTTATAGTGAGTCGGATCTGATGCACAGCAATGCCTTTTATTGGTTCTTGTAGTGATGTGATTTGATTCATCTGTAGTAATTTAGTTGGTTCATGGTGATCTGGAAATATGCACAAGTGATTGGACATGGTTAGTTACTTAGTATGGTCATAGTGTAACCACGGGAACCAAGAACCCGCTCCAAGATCTGCTTTTGAATTGCTGTAGTACATACTAGTTTGTTTGCCATTACCTGTGAATGTGCCCAAGTGCTTGGATAACGCTGATGTGACTAATGTGTTGGTGAGAGATCTGATCTCCCCTTTGTAAGCAACGAATAGCATATTTGTGATTTGTGAGTCAATTTCGAGGTTTATTAGGTCCCTCGTTTGATTTGAGGTCTTAATCAGTAAATTGTTTTCGCGCAAATCCAGGTTCAGTGTGCAAGATCTGATATCCGGGTCTCGTTACATGAACAGTTAGAGGAACAGCTGCGGCTTATAGTTTTTTGCTGAAATTTTTGAATTTTGGCTGTTTACGGTACAGATTACGGAGAAAGATACTCACTTGCGATTTTAGATGGTACAGATGTTGAGCTTTTAACATGTACATCGTTTAACTTGTAGATCCCATCTTGAAAAAATACTCTATTTGAAAGTTAGTTACTATAACAAAAACTAAAAGACATCAGTTTCGGAGGAAAAAAACAGCCCAGAGTTTTATGTCACATGTTTCGTTGCAATACTCAGTGGTAGGGATAAATGGTTCACTCACTGTTGCTACTTTGATTTGGTGGGTAGTGTCCTGGGTACATGGTCTTAGTGCATTTAGCTGCAATGCGGCTGCGTAAGAAAAATGAACAGTTTGTTGCTTTGATGCATGAGTTTAAAAAATCTGTGAAGGTCTTTCCAATGGTACAAGTTGCTGATATAGTTTATTGAGATGCATTCAGTTGAAGATTTGTTGATGATACTTGCTATGATCATCATGTGCTGGAGATTGAATGATGAAAAAAGCTACCTTTTGCTGATAAAGAATCAAGATCTGATACATACACAACAATGCACTGTTCAACCAGGAAATTCAGGGAGCTATGTGGAAGTATTTTGATGTGGAACCCATCACATTTTATATTGTTTTATTGATACAAATTTCCCTCTTCAGGAAGTGATTCTCAGCTTCTCAAGGGCATCAATAGCTACAGAGCTTCCCTTAAAGTCCCAGCGTTATCTGAGAATAAGAATGCTGCCTGCTTGGCTGAACAGCTAGCTGAGCAATTCAAAGGTCAGCAGTGCACCAACACCACTGGATCCAACACTGTCCTTGGAACCGAGCAGCAGTTCCCCGACTACCCAAAGTACCTTGACCATTGCCATCTCAATGCGTCAGTGACTGAAGATGGCCAGGTGATGCCGGCCTGTGTACCTGGCCTTATACCTGATGTGGTGCTAACTAACTACACAAAGTCCCAGTACAACCAGTATCTGAACGACACCAAATTCTCTGGTGTTGGAATTGCCGACGAGGGTGACTGGGTAGTCGTCGTCCTCAGCACAAACACAGGCTCCGGTGACTACTCTCCTGCTCCCCCCGGTTCGAACTGGGCTTCTTCAGTTCATCCTTTCAACCAGCTGATTCTTTTGTTTGTAGGATTTGTAATTTTGCTGTTGAAGTGAAAGACTGATCATACTGTTACACTGCAAAGAGTGTGTTTTACCTTTGTGCCATTCATTTTTGTATCATCCAGATTTGAATTGAACTTGGTCTTGTTGACAACATACAAATGTCTGTTCCGAGGGTTTGGATTAAACATATTATTTTTACTGCTTGCCTTCTTTTACTAGAATCTGCAGTGGTCCTATGCAGTATGTTCAAATAATGTGTATACATCGAACTATTATCACTTGAGCTGTCAATGCAGCTGGATAATGGCTTGTGGTTGTGCTTATAGAAGTGAACATGCAATAGTTGGTCGTCAGTCTCCAGAATTGCACTGCAGCAGCATCAAATGTGAGCTGATGTGACTATGATAGTACTACCACACCATCGAGGACTGCCCGACACCGTTCGTTGCCGACGCACCCTTTTCTTTTAATTCCGACCTCAGCTACCACCACCACCATGAAATCAACCTACGTCGCCCACCGTCGTATCCGTGCTCAAGCTCGCTTCGAGCCTCCATCTCTCCCTTCTCAAGCTCAGGCCTAAACTCCGCGTGGAGCAACCGTCGGATCCGTGTCCCCTAAGCAACGCCGTCACCTCCCATCAACATTATCTTAACTGTCTTTATCAGTCAAAATCGCATACAAATATCTCTTTGTACTCTCTTGCGAACAACTAAAATTCAAAAAATTAAACCAAAAATTATAAGTCATAGCCCAAAAGAACACACCTATTATATGGTATATCCACACTTCTGTGTATGATACAACATACAGGAAAGCATGATACTTTGGACATTACATTCCCCCGGAGGGAGGAGAAAACACCAACTCGAAAGGAAAAACTGTATGTTTTATACACATCATGGTACACTTCTGTGATTTAACAGCCCTCGAGTGCGCCTCAAAACGCTAATACAAACTACGTCCAAAGCTCACTGGGGCTGTCAAAAAACTGTAGTAAAAATCCTTCCATGTCGCAAAGTAGCACCTTTCCAAACTTCAGCGTGGTTGAACGACGGTAGGAAAGGAAACTAGGGATCATATCCTGGTGTAACACCAGTCAAAAACATATATAGAAAAGGTAAAGGCGTCAAACTTTTATCTGTCAAACTCCCGCTTCAGATGATTCTTTTTGTAAGGATGATCTTTGGGTTTGGAAGATGGCGAAGGTTGTTGCTAACTCCAGAATCCACTTCTTTGGGTAAAACTGGATGAGTCTGTACCTGCAAGTTAGTTCCGATTAAAAAATATAGATCACAAATTTAGGAGAGGGAGAAGTCTGTAGCTCAAGCGCATGAAGTCCCATCTAGTTAGTCAGCTTACAATCTCCGAAACAAAACTGCTAATACTTTGAGCATTTCATTAATGGAATTGATTAATATGAACTGAAATCTAGAAGGCAATTAGTGGGTGTAGATCCCACAACAAGATATAAACATAACAAATATCGCATCTAACCTCATAGTTGCGGAGCAGAGAGGCAATCAACATCGAGATCCCAAGGATGGCAAACTTCTGCCCAAGGCACGCTCGACTCCCAGAACCAAATGGAAGGAATGCTTCAGTCTTATCACACCCTGTGAAAAGTTTCATCCCGTTTGAGCCTTTATGTGCTGCTAATATCTCTACAGTGAAAGAAGAAAACGTGAGTGACAAAAGAATTAGGCAGAGGCTCAACCCTTCCATAAAAGAAACGAAATGAAACAAATATAGATGGAACAGTTCCCCCAGAAGATCTTGAAGAAGGTTTTTAAAGATCTAACACGTGTGATAAATACAAATATAGTCCAACATAACGAACTTAATGCAGTCTCCAGAAGATTAATGTGCCATGTTACTTCACATATAAATTCTTAGTATTGATGATCAGGTGCTTATGTTGCAGTAATACCCTTGCTTGACACAATGGAATTCACTCTTCGATAATATGAATACGTAGTACCCATCAATACATAACTTCTGTCTAATTGCAATATAACATAAGAAAGTGTGACCTTGGACACAAAATGGTGTGATAATATGAATACGTAGTACCCATCAATACATAACTTCTGTCTAATTGCAATATAACATAAGAAAGTGCGACCTTGGACACAAAATGGAAGTGAAAACGAAACGAGGGAGGGAAGGAGAGACCTCCAAGATTAATGTCCTTTTGGAGGAAACGACTAGGATTGAACTGGCAAGCATCATTTCCCCACATAGAAACATCCATTTGCACGAGATGCAAAGGAACAGCCAATATCGCTCCAGCTGGTATAGTGATGTTGTTTGTGAGAGTCAAATCTGCAATCAAGGAAAATGAAATAAAACGGGGATCAATAACGTATAGCAAATGGTAATCCAAAACATGATCGCCACATGCTAGAAATAAATGCCATCACAATAAAATGTGACCTCTCTTGCAACTAGATGCATAAAGGAATCTCCGGATCAAAGCACAATTTGAATACAACAAAATCAAGATGAACAAAAGAGATCTACATTTTTAAAAAAATCATAGGAGATAGGGGATGTTTTCAAAGTAACATAATGACCAGGAAGTAAACAAGCTCTGAAGCTCAATGTTGCTGAAATATACTTTTAGTATGTGAATGTTTCATTACTCTTTTTTATTAAAAAAGGACACATACCGTGTTCCAAAGAACATCGCTGGAGAAGAGGTCCAGCAGGCAAAAGGCGAGCAGATTCACAAACAGTGGCAAGTAGGAATTGCATCCTAAACACATCATCTACCTCCAGCTCAGACAATTCAGTGCAAACCGCAGCAATCTCTGCGTGTAGCTGTAGAAAAAAGCAGCAAGTGTAAGAGAAACAGTATAAACACAATCAAACCACTTTTTTTAAAAAAACTAGTTTCCATGATGAGGACAACCCTACTGTTCACGCATTAATTTCCTCACTTGGTGATGCACGACATGATAATAGTACTTTGGGACAGCACCAACTTATAAAAGGAGTTCTTTTAATTCCATGTGATAAACTAGAGGTGAATTCGTTTCCTAAATCTGAGTTGAACTTATATGAGAATTGTTTACTACCTAAAAGTTTAATTCATGTTTGTAGGAAAAAGGGTGACAATCAGCGGGAGGCGAGGGAGGAAGGATGCCACCAAGGAGATGGAAGGAACATGTGTGCTGCATGCATGCATCCATGCTGCGTGAGCATGGAAAGAAAGGAGCAGCACCGCATGCACAAAGGAAGAAAGTGTAGGATCGTATGGCGAAGTCTACCGTGGTCGAAATATGCTGTGGACAAAAACTGCCGTGGTAGAAGTCAGCCGTGGGATCCTTCGATGCCACTCAAATGCCGTCCAATGCTCCAATACAACTCGACAGTCGTTCGATGCCACTTGCCTAATCAGACTAGTCCGAAACTACTCGAAGTAAACTGAAACCACTCGGAGCAGACAAAAACCATCCGGAGCAAACAAAACTACTCGGACCCGACTGAAACCACTCGAACACGATTGAAACCACTCGGAGCAAGTCGAAACACTCGATGAAGATAAAAAACACTCGAACTTGAAACCTTTGACTGCGAATGATCAAAACTTTCACAAACGTAAAATCCAAAGCAACCCAAATATCAATTATTCATCATCACTTTATTTACAACCATCCACATTGGCTAACAGAAAGGAAGAAGTATATGCAGCGCATGGAAAGGAATGCATGTGCTGAGCTGCATGCATGCACGAGAACTAGAAGGAAAGGTAGGCATGCATGGTGCTGCACGTGGCAAACAGGAAAGGCCAAGAGGAAAGGAAGGGCCTGTGCAAAAGAAGGATATCTGCTGCCCACTCGGATGGAGGAAAAGATAAGGTTTTCTAAAGAATGAATCTGATTGGAAGGGGCCTGCGTGCCATGATTTTTGCCGACTTGTTTTAAAGTCCGAACCAATTTAGTTAAAGTTTGCATATGTTTTCCTTTTGGTGCGACCAACTCCAAGGGGATCGAGTGCCATAGTCTATTCGGTCCCTATGGCTTATTTAATGTAAGTTGCAGTGCACTCTGGATGCAGACCACGTTTAATTATTAGATTGAATCTAAGAATTTTTGTTCGTCATTTTCAGGAACTTGTGTCCGTAATTTTCAGGAACTTGTGTATTCTAAGAACTTTTGTTCGTCATTTTCAGGAACTTGTGTTCGTAATTTTCAGGAACTTGTGTATTCTGTCTTCCGTTGCTCTTGCAATTTCTCAGGGATTGCTTGTATTGATCCATCGTGGTTGCTCAATTCGTACACTCACCTCTGTGCTGGTTGTGGATTGGTTTATTTGTGAGAGTTGTGGTGTGATTGCTGCTATTGTGGTCGTATGCTTGACACAAGACTGCTCCAACTTCATATCGTGTTGCTATCCTGGAACTATCCTCGTTCGTCGCGTGATCATCGTCATCGCAAGATCGGGTGACCCCATATCATTCCATGTCCATGAAGATCAAATGATCAATGGAGTAAAAGTCATTCCACCCAAGTCAAATTAACTAGGAGATATTATGTACTATGAATAAAAACAATAAAACATGACACTTTCAAGATGCTACACAAGAGGGGACCAATAAGTTGCATAAGCAAAGGGATGAAAAATACTGGAGGGTATGCAATATATGTCACTGTGAGAACTGTTTAGAGCAAATATATTCATTCGAACAAGAAAGCAGTAGAAAGCATTCATCACTTTCAACATCAGACAGAGCAATCACGACAATGTGCAACAGAGAGAAGTAGAAGAAATAATGTTTACCTGGTCTTGCAACTTTGGGTACAAGACAAGCCTCGTCAAAATATTGCCAATCAGGTTAGCAGATGTGGAAATTCCATGCAACATCAAACCCATGATGTTCCCACATATTTCCTCTTCTGAACTGTGAGGCCCTTCAGCTGCTCCATGGAGACAATGACCTGATATCATGCCATCTAGCAGAGAAACACCTCTATCTTGGTCTTTTACCATCACTTCACTTTTCTGACAGGATCTCAGATCAGTATGACTGAGTTCACTATTTTTATCTCTGGATTTTCTGATAATGTCTTGTGTTAAGATCTTCAGCTGAGTACATAGGGCTCGGTACCTCCTATAACCAGGTTTCCAAAATGGGGGTACCGCATAAGAAGCCCAGAAGCAACCATCCTTTGCAACCATCATCAGAAGCTCCTCATATGTAGCAGCATCAGACCAATTAATGAAGATATCACCAAAAAGAGCTGCGCCAATGATATTAAAGGCCATATGTTGGGAAAAAGATCTGCAGTCCAGAAAATCCTTAGCCATAATAAAGTCAATTCTATCAAGGACAATGTCAATGATCTTGAAAGAACTTCCGTCAACACCAAAGCTAAGTTTCTCATTCAAGAATACTTTCAGTGATTCCCTCCTACTTTTGACCTGAAAAGGCAGGATAAACACATTTAAGTAAAAGAGAGGTGGCCGGGCGGCGTCGGCTTGGTTGGGAGAGAGAAGAGACTATAGATGAGAATGATTTTGTTATTTCTCTGCTTTGTTCCAATAGCATGCGGCAGGCCCCTTATATAGATGGGCTTCCCCTAACAGAGAGAATCTAATCTCAATCATATCTCTAACAAATACAGAAACTAATATCATATTCCTAATCATATCTCTAACAAAAGGAAACTAATCGTTAACTTAAATAGAAACTAATCTCTATTTCCTAATAATGAACCGGCTGGGCCCAAGGCCCACGCCCATGACATCAAAGCAACAATTGCATGTAACGTCTGTCAATTATAACTAGCATAGAAAAACACATATGTTTATACAAACAAGAAACAAGAAATAATACTACAGACTCCACATGGTTTTTTTTATTAGCACATGGAAACACATACCTTCTTGAATGAGGAAATGAATAGACCAAGTCTTCCACAAGCTAAACTATATGTCCTCCCAGTCAACGGTAACTTATCTTCAGCCTTTGTTAGCATCTCTTTGATTAGGCTAGCATCTTTAACTGAGACAAGTAGTTGAAAGGGTCCTAGCCACAGTCGAACAACTGGGCCATAACTGCCATGTAACTTCGACAGATAACCTGCACAATAAAGCATTTCAAAGGAACATATGATCAGAACACAAGCTATGTGCAGTTTTACTCACAAAATTGTTATAACTTATAAGATCTCTTAGTTGCACTAACAAGGATCAAACTTCAAACAATGTCTTTAAGCTTTACAGAATTACAGTAATAAAGCATAAAGTGGAAACTTACAGTAACAAAAATCTGCTAAAAATCTGTATTAGATCAATTCCTAGAATTGCATCTAATGCTTTACAACCAGCTATTTATCTACTCAAAAGTATTTGATGAACCATGTACTTGAGCCTTCAATATTCTGAGCCCTACAGAGTTGAGCTGGGCCAGCCTATGCCCATGCTCATCTGACCAACCAGGAAAAGACAAGACACAATGCCCTAAATGCATCGCATGGGACCAAAAATTATTCTTCAACAAAATAATGTGACTAGTTATAACTACCCATCTATTTCTAGTGTTTCAAACGCAGAACACTCAATCTTACGCTTAGTAAGTTCTGCGAATTATATTTAAGTTAATGGGTGTCCTATTGCCGAAGAAAAAAACTGATCGTGTTAAAGAAGATTCATCAATAGAAGACAAATTGTAGCGAAGTAACTAGAATTCCTATTCTGGCAAAATTGCATTAGACAGTTTTGTTCATGCAAAAAGTTTTCCCATCCAGGCAGGTTAAACCTATAGTATGTCAGCAATTTTGGCCCAATATTTCCTGAATTCTAAACAGGGGGAAGTTATTTTGACAATATTAGGACCAAAGAAGTAATGAAAGAGCAGACAACCAGATCAACACACCACTGAGAAGTGATCCAACTATTTTGATTCGTAGAGTATTTAAGTTGCCATAAGTATACAAATGTTTTGAACTTTAGACGAAAATTAAGCACCAAAGCAATACTTAGCAAATCACCACATCATAAGCAAAGCCTAGCAAATATATACCGAATTAAGGTCAAGTAGATGAAAATTAAGCACCAAAGCAATACTCAGCAAATCACCACACCGAATTGAGGACAACTGTGCTAATTATTCAGTGCCCTTGCTGTGTTGACAAAACATCAAAGGGCATGTTCTTTTTGGCCGCGGCTTGTGGTTTTTGGGCTGTTCGTGCGAGAGATTACAAAGTAACAGAAACTCACATGTGGTTTTTGCCAATATAAATGAAGTCGGTACAGTATATACTACAATTAACTAGTAGACACTATTTTAAAAAGATACTCTGTTTAAAAGCTAGTTGCTGTAGAAAAACCGAAAAGTAGCTTTTAGAAGTCGAAAAGAACATCAAAACAATATCAACACCAGTATAAAAGCAAAAATATCATGTCAATGGCACAGATCGCATCAGATACCGGCAAACAGAGCTGCCGATAACAGTTTACACCTCGATCACTAATTCAATAGTTTACAGGACAAGGAACTACGAATTTGGCCATAAAATTGCCATGTAATCGACTAAAGGGTTTGACGCACTTCAAATCAGTCAGATTGACATGCCAATCGAACTCCGCCCAGATCAGCACCTAAACTAAAGCAAATCTCACATCAATTACTGAAAAGCAGACCAAATCCCCAATCTGGTCTCATCGGGTAGTACCCAAGTTGCTACTAGCTTGTAACTGAATATTCCGCATCTCAAGGAGGCGTTACTAAATATCGAATCTAACTGCAGCAATCGCATCCAGTTCCCAATCGAACAGTACACACATGGACACCCAAGCATCTCAAAAAGGCCATGTCGAAAAATTCTAGCCTGTGAAGGGGTCCACCACCAAACCAACCAAACCCAACCAATCGAAGCAAATCCTAGTTAAATGAACGGGAAGGAGGGAAGGAAGCCACCAACCAGTGATGTCGCCGCCGGCGTGGCAGACGGCGGCGAGGCCGGGGTCGGCGAGGAGGGCAGGGGGGCCGGGGAGGCTGGAGCCGATGGCCCAGAGGCGGAGCAGCGCGGCGAGACGGCGGAGCAGGACCCACGTGACGGCGAGGAGGACCACCCACAGCAGTGCGTTTGTGCCGCGCTGGGCGTAGTCGCGGAGGAAGGCGCGGCCGCCGCCGCACGCCTGCCGCGCGGGGCCGCCGCTGAGGAGCGCGCCCAGGAGGGTGCACGGCACGGAGGCGTCGCAGGAGGAGGAGACCATGGCCGCGAGGGCGCGCGAGAGAGGAGGGCGGGTGGGGACGTGGGGTGGGTGGTAGCTGGCGGAGTGTGGTGAGAGCTGGAGCTCTCCCTCGGTAGGAAGAAGAGGAGGTGGAACATTCGCCTACGGCTCCACTGAAAAAGATTTATTGCCAGTTTTTCCGTGTCAGTCCATCCACATATGGGAAATTGGAAATCTAGTACTTAGCAAGAACTTTGGAAGATTGGCCGGTTTTTTAGCTTTTTTTTCTTCTGTTTCTCCGGAGAGCAAAAAACAAGCAGATGGTTTCTCGAAATTATTTCTCTAAATAGCTTTATGAGTTTAAAACTGTGTATATTGTCCATGTCAATATCTTTAACGTCCACCGTTGTCTCAAAAATACAGACAAAAGCTATTAGCAGCAGATCAAAAGAATAAGACATGTGTGTTACACAAATGTATTTTTATAAAAACCTACTCATAAGTCATGAAGTTTATATGAATACAGCTACATCTTAAATTTCATCAGTCGTACCCATAAGTTTTATGTATTTATAAATTCTCACTTAAGACTAGTTGACCAACTAATTGTGTGATGTGGCACGTACATGGCATTCCAGCGTAGACGCAACGCATGTGGTGACCATCACCAAGTGGCGAATCCATCGTGGGTGCTTGTGGATGCTCGAGCACCCCCTCCTCCCACAGTGGAAGAAGACCCGGCCGGCGGTTGTCGGTCTGTCGGAGCCTCGGAGGATGAAGAACTCGGTCGCCTGGATGAAGAACTCGGTCGCCTAGGTTGAAGAAAGCTTGAGGCTAGGCCTAGTCGGTGTCTTAACGCCCAGCACCATAGAAGGCCCAATGAATCCTGGTCCAAAACCCAAAACAGTAGATAAGGCCGAGGAACCGAGGAAGATGAACAGCATGAGCCCTCAATAGTAGATCAGGATCATCAGGTCATGGAGAGACCGAGCCGCCGCCGAGTCAGAGAGAGAGTAGACTCATCGTCGTCATGCCCCGGCCGCCGGGCGGGGGAGCCGGGAGGGGAGGCGGCTAGCGGAGGGAGGGGAGCCAGGAGGGAGGCAGTGGGCATGGCGGAGGGGCCGGGGAGGGAGGCGGCAGGCGGAGGGACGAGACGACGAGCGACGACGCCGACGAAGAGGCGAAGAGCTATTCCCCATTCACTATTTTGCCGAATGCCCGAATGCGTTTGGTGAACTGGTGACTTTTGATTTCTGGAGATTGGAGAGTGGAGACCATTGGTCACTAGTACTCTTGAGCCATGAGCTGTCTGCCCGAGTGCCCGTCGTCTGCCCGCGATTCTCCATCAATTCGCCACTGCGTGTCTCCCGTCTCCGTGAGGTGTGTCGTGGTGTCGACGTGACTGGCTGACTGCGCGAGTGCGTGACCGAGGGCACTGTCTTGACTGTCGCACTAAGTAAGTGAGTAACGGGTTATTGTTCAAGTGAGTAAATTATTGTCGTCTTATCGAATTCATATTGATTCTTTCAGTGGCAATAGTATCAGTTGAAAGAATTTTCTCAGCAATGAAGATTATTAAAACAGATTTACGCAACAAGGTATCAGATAAATGGCTCAATGACTTGATGGTGTGCTACACTGAACGAGAGATATTTGAAGCCTAGATAAGAAAAGAATCATTCAGCGCTTTCAAGACATAAAAGCTCGTAAAGTGAAATTGTATCGTAATCAAATTTAGTGACTTAGTGGTATGTTTTCATTCATTTTTAATATTTATGGATATTCACAATTTAATATTATATCACTACATTTGATTTTTCTTATTTACAGATCGGTACTCACATATTTATGAACATTTGTGGCACATTATCCATTAGCAAGGTACTAAATTTATTTTATTGCACATTTTCAATTTGTTCTCTTCCTATTTATGTATGAATTTGATATTCCAATGGAAAAAGCCTAGTAGATATAGTTTTAGTATATTTATATTGTGCTATAGCCTCAATAGTAATGCTCACCCTCTATTTTCATCCTGGATTCGCCACTGCCATCACCTAAAACCCTAAATACGTCTCCACCGGTTGTCTTGAGTCGAGGAAGAAATGAAGCTTCGAGTCATACAAGAATAATAGTTGACATAGCAGTGTTACTAGAAACACAGTATCATATCATATCATATCATATCATATCATATCATATCATATCTCTACTTCTTAAAATTTTGAGTTGGTGGTAGTAGGTTCATTCTCCTTTGACTCTCAGCCAACCAACTTATGACCACGAAGTGTCCTCCAACTTACGACCACGAGTGTTGGTCGATGTGTTCCGACTTACGACCACGAGATGTCTTCGATGGTTTCCGACTTACGACCACGAACGATAGTCGTCGGCTTCCGACGTATGACCATGAGCCATTGTCGAAAGCTCCCAATTTAGGACCACGATCGATCGTCGACCGCTGCTAACTTACGATTACCAGCGATAGTCGACTACTCTCGACCTACGACCACGCGCGATGGTCGACGGTTTGCGACTTACGATCACGAGATGTGATCGATGTCTTCTAACTTATGACCACGAGGTGTGATTGACGGATTTAAAAACTTTAAAACATGTTTGTATGTACTCGTGAGTTTTAAAACATGTAATATCATAAATTTTAAAAATCCGTAACAACACACAGGTATTTAACTAGTCATATTAAGATACATCTCTACACGAGAATCATCAGCTGACTGCTCTATTCGTTTTTGTTTTTAATTGGTTTTAAATTTCTCTCTATAATTATTATTTATTAGATTAATAAGTTATAGTAAAAAATTATAAATCATAGCTTAAGAAAAATAACATGCCAGCTGCTTGAGGGAGCGCAACGCACAGATCAGATCATGCAGCGAGTATTCAAGGATTTTCCACGCGATTATGTGTCCCTCGTGAGCCTTGTTCGCCCATTGTACTTTACGTTTTGCTTTTGACTTCGTTCGATCCATCCGTGCCACTCGCCAGCATCAATCCGCCAACCTCCTTTCGGAAGTCAACTGGCCTGAGCTGTTATTCTCTTTGGATATTAATTACCTCTTAATCGCATCCAACCTACTTAGTCCACTGTTGCTTAGCTAGCTCCTCACCTAGTTAAACAAACGGCTCAGAAACTGCTGCATCCTTTTAGGACAGAGCTCGGCAGATAGATCACAAGACCGGTCGATCTTTCGGTCAGAAGGTAACACAGAAAGATGCAGATCAACATTTCAGACTCATGGACGATCGAATAGTGCAGAAACCTATCGCTGCTATGAATGATACTAACTGGAGGCTGGAAGAACAGGTACCCCACTGTAAACTTGGTCACTAGAATCACCAGAGCTAACGATCAATCAGAATTCCGAAAAGCTCAACTTGCACAAGTGCTGTCGTTTTCGCAAATGGGCAACCTTTTCCCTTGCAGGCAATAAAAGACATATCAACAATCAAACAGTAGCGCTGGTGCTATATATATTCCCAATCCGAAACATCA
Source organism: Bonia amplexicaulis (assembly GCA_036346245.1). Taxonomy (NCBI): domain Eukaryota; kingdom Viridiplantae; phylum Streptophyta; class Magnoliopsida; order Poales; family Poaceae; genus Bonia; species Bonia amplexicaulis. The sequence goes on along the minus strand of JAYGGG010000505.1, from coordinate 16,726 downwards.
TAGACTTGCAAGTGCGCAAAAAAAAGTTCAAGCGACATGGAAAATACTTCACACACTACGTATTCCGTAGCACATACGTACTACAAGATGATCTCAGTCTTTGATTTCTTCTCACATCCAATCTTATCTATGGTCTGTATCAACAACTTTTGATATACACCATCTAACCCAGTATCGTAGGTATGGAAAAAATCAAGTCGGTATGTATACTGTATAGCATTGCCGAATTGAAGCCACTTTTAACTCTGTTTCACATCGTATTTATAAAAATATCCGTATACGGATCGTATTGATGTAAATATCGTTTCATTGTCCGGTGGCAAGCGGCACGACCAATGAGGCGACATGTCACTTGTTGCCGTGGCGGCAGCGCCCGCCCCCTCACCCTAATTAAAGCCACTTGTGATTTTGGATGATACAGATGTTGGACTTTTAATGAGTACTATAATTAACTTGTAGATCTCTTCTTGAGAAAATACTCTGTTTGAAAGTTAGTACTATAATAAAAGCTAAAAGCGGCTTTTAGAAGCCGTTAAAGAAAAAGCCCAAAACCCAACCTGCCGCCTCAATCTATAGTTGTCAATATTGTATCGAGGCTATACCAATTTAGTTTCTAGAATGATATGTTTCAGTACCGATGTACCATTTTGGATTTAATATAATAATACAAGTATATATATTTATAAGTATATAAAATACATAGCATTATTATCAAATATAACATATAGTTCAATAAATTATATTATCAATTTCGCCAGTACCAGTTAGTATCGGGCCTGTTCTTTTTAGCTGAAGTTTATGACTTTTGGCTGCGGCTTGTAGCTTCTAGGTTGTTCGTGCGAGAGATTACAGAGTAATAGAAACTCACGTGCGGTTTTTACCGATATAAACGAAGTCGGTACAGTATATACTACAATTAATTAGTAGACCATATTTTAAAAAGATATTTTGTTTAAAAGCTAATTACTGTAGAAAAATCAAAAAATATTTTTTAAAAACTAAAAAGAACAGACACATTGATCGGTATCAAAGCCGTAATATTGGTATCGAGACAATATGACTGATATTAATTGATATTTAGGTCGATACGGTACACAAACCTATTTTATACCGGTTTAAGTGACGGTGACGGGACTGGCCGGTACCAACACGGTAATAACAACATTGCCTCAACCTCCTCGGTTTCCGGCCCGAACACGAATCCGCCGCCCACACCAAATCCAACTCCTCGGCCTGTCCAATCGGCCATAAAAGCCTGAAATCACGAAAAAGCACGGAGCCCGCGCCGGCCTGGTCTGCCCCGTCTGCCCCGACTCTTCCACTGCAATCCACCGCGGGGAAATCCTAAACCCTAGCGAATCGAACCGGCTCCCCCCCCCCGCGACGATGTCGTCGGCCGCGGGTCCGGTGGCCGTGGCGTCGGCGGCGGCGGCCCCGGCGACGGGTATCTCGCCGGAGCTGTACCCGTCGGATGACGACCTCCCGTACGAGGAGGAGATCCTGCGGGAGCCGTTCAAGCTCAAGGGGTGGTGGCGCTACCTCGTCGCCCGCGCCGCCGCGCCGTTCACCAAGCGCGCCGTCATCTACGAGCGCGCGCTCAAGGCGCTCCCGGGAAGCTACAAGCTCTGGCACGCGTACCTCCGCGAGCGCCTCGACCACGCGCGCCCGCACCCCATCTCCCACCCGGCCTACTACTCCCTCAACAACACGTTCGAGCGCTCGCTCGCCACCATGCACAAGATGCCGCGGGTCTGGATCCTCTACCTCACCTCGCTCCTCGACCAGCGCCTGCTCACGCGCGCGCGCCGCTCGTTCGACCGCGCCCTGCGCGCGCTGCCGGTGACGCAGCACGACCGCATCTGGCCGCTGTACCTGCGGCTCGCGTCGCTCCCCGCCTGCCCCGTCGAGACCTCGCTCCGCGTGTTCCGTCGCTACCTCCAGTTCGACCCCTCCCACGCCGAGGACTTCATCGACTTCCTTGTCTGTGCCAACCACTGGCAGGAGGCAGCCGACCGCCTGGCGTCCGTCCTTAATGACGACGGATTCCGCTCCGTCAAGGGGAAAACCAGGCACCAGCTCTGGCTCGAGCTCTGCGAGATCCTCACCAAGCACGCTGATGAGGTCGCCGGGCTCAAGGTGGACGCCATACTGCGGGGTGGGATACGCAAGTTCACTGATGAGGTTGGCAAGCTGTGGACCTCGCTGGCCGATTACTATGTCAGGACGACCCTGTATGAGAAGTCAAGGGACGTCTTCGAGGAGGGTGTTGCTTCAGTGATGACGGTGCAGGAGTTCAGTGTGGTGTTTGAGGCATATACACAATTTGAGCAGAGTATGCTCGCGGCAAAGCTGGAGGCGGCTGAGGAGGGGGTGGCAGGGAGTGACGAGGATGACGAAGGGGGCAGGAAGAATGGGATGGGGAAGCTGTCAAAGAAATTCCTTTCAGGGTGCTGGTTGAATGATGAGGATGATACCGATTTGAGGTTGGCAAGGTTCGAGCGGCTGTTGGATCGCAGACCAGAGCTCCTCAGCAGTGTGCTATTGCGACAGAATCCACATAATGTGGAGGAGTGGCACAGGTACAGAACCTCACTTTACTAATTTGTTGTGTTCTCCTATACATTAAGCTACCAAAATTAAACATTAATCAATTCATCTCAAAACTTCTATTGTTACACCTTTGGCATCATGTGCTTTTTACTTCTCTTCATCTAGACAAGCTAGGATCTCCCTATTCTATGGTGTAGGTTAGTAGAGCAATTTTTAGTTGGGTAATTCATGTTAAAACCAGCAACCCAGATTTACTGGCATAATGGCATTGCAACCAAGATGTACTGGTATTGCAGCAATGTTTTCTCTCTTTTCAAATTCAGGATGATGTTAAATCACTAAATCAGTCATTACTACCAGTTAATCCGAGATCCTCTATTCTTGTACATAAACTCTATTTATTTTATAAAATTTACTGTTGGGGCCTCCCCTACAGTTTCCGAAAAAAAAATCCAAGATCCCAACTATACATAATTGTAAGTGGCTACACATTTTACATAGTTGCAATGTAGCTATTTTGTTACACGTTTCTTTCTAGGGACAAGTTTCTGTTTCTTTAGTGATAGGTAGCTTCCATGTGCAAATCTTTTAGTGTCTAGGTGTTTTCACTTCTCAGCCTAGTAATACATGTTACAATTTCCTTGGTGGCCATCCAACTTGATGGAATTGGCTAACAATGTGATAATATATGTGCAGGAGGGTGAAGCTTTTTGAGAAGGATCCTGCGAGGCAAGTAGCGACATATGTTGAGGCTGTTAAAACTGTTGACCCAATGAAGGCAGTTGGGAAACCCCATACTCTATGGGTGTCATTTACAAAGATGTATGAGAAACACAATCGTTTAGATAGTGCTGAAGAGATCTTTAAAAGGGCTACACAAGTGAACTATAAGGCAGTTGACCACTTAGCCAGTATTTGGTGTGAGTGGGCAGAGATGGAGCTGAGGCACAACAATTTCGACAAGGCGATTGAGCTGATGAGGCAAGCAACTGCAGAGCCCTCTGTCGAGGTTAAGAGGCGAGGTATAATTTGTTTTGTTCAGTTGTGTTAATTTCTTGTGCATTTTACAAATCATTTTTTTCTAACAATATGTTTTGTGCAGCTGCTGCTGATGGGAACGAGCCTGTACAAATGAAATTACATAAATCTTTGAAACTATGGAGCTTCTATGTGGATTTGGAGGAGAGCCTTGGAACCTTGGAATCAACCCGTGCTGTTTATGAGAGAATATTGGATTTACGAATTGCCACTCCGCAAATAATTCTCAATTATGCATATCTTCTTGAGGTAGATCTTTTCCCAAAATCCACACGTTTGATGTTTCAAGTAAACTTTTCTTTATGCATCTACTAATACGATGGTTGTTTGCTATTTTCCTCCTCAGGAGCACAAGTATTTTGAAGATGCATTTAAAGTGTATGAAAGAGGTGTGAAGATATTCAAATATCCCCATGTTAAGGATATTTGGGTGACCTACCTCACAAAGTTTGTAAGGAGGTATCAGAGAAGCAAGTTAGAACGGGCAAGAGAGCTGTTCAATGAAGCTGTCCAACAGGTAAGTAAAATCTCACACCGCCTGTTTTGTTACCTATAGTTGCAGGCATGCTTGCTTGAGCCTATTATTATTTTTTGTTTGCTGTATGTTATTCAAATTCACCAATGAAGAACATGCCAAATAAAAAAGAAGGTTATGTTCAACTTGAATTTTGTTATCAGTCTAATTGAACTGCTTGTAAATTAATCTGTTACCATCACCATTTTGTCAAATTATGCTCCTAAGATATTACTGGCAGTCACAGATTTCGTCTTTGCATCTTAAGAGCAGGTCATGCTAACTCTTGATCAATAATGTGATTTTAGCATCGTTGCATGGGCGTTTTTTTTGTTATTACCATTTGCGTTTGTTGCTTTTCTTTTTTCCTTTTGGAACCTTTTGTCACTGCTTGTTGATATGTGATTCTGTGCACTTGCTTGCTTGTTTAGACACCGACACCATAGGTTCATTCTTACCTGTTTCTTTTCCTGCATGGCATGTTGATTTGAAAATATTATTTTCCATATCTTGCCTAAGTGGTTACATTTTGCTTCTTTGGATCAGGCTCCACCACATGAAAAGAAGGCCATATATTTGCAATATGCTAAACTGGAGGAAGACTTCGGCCTTGCAAAACGTGCTATGAATGTATATGATGAAGCTGTAAGGGCTGTTCCTAACAGTGAAAAAATGAGTATGTATGAAATATACATAGCGCGGGCTGCTGAACTGTTTGGTGTTCCAAGGACGAGACAAATTTATGAAGTAAGAATATTCTCCTTGTTTGCCTACTGTTTTTCCATTGTTGGTTTATAGTTCCTCTGCTAGACTAGTAGTATCATGTCTTTGTTTTGAGATCCAATTTTGTTACATGGTGACATTTTTAGCGAATAAAAAAAATTATAGAGATTTCAGCTGGTTAACCTTGTTTTTTGCTGAGTAATTGCATGAATTAATAATAAATGATTCTTATATGCTCACTGTAACGACCCATTTGGGTATAAAGAATATCCAGATATTCCTTTTGCTGTACACCCTACACACTTGATTTAGTCTGTCTGTTCCTTCAATATTCACAAATGTTTTAATGGTAATTGATACTAACTTTGCTCCGCTGTGTTGGTTGCCTCCTTTGCAGCAAGCCATCGAGTCTGGTCTCCCAGACAGAGATGTTATGACAATGTGCATGAAGTTTGCAGAGCTTGAAAGAAACCTTGGAGAAATCGACCGCGCTCGTGCCATTTATGTCCACGCATCCAACTATGCTGATCCAAACTCTCATCCTGAGTTTTGGAAGAAATGGAATGATTTTGAGATCCAACATGGCAATGAAGATACATTCAGGGAGATGCTTCGCATAAAACGTACGGTTGCCGCTAGCCGTAGTCAGGTATGTCACATGGGTCAACTTTACATGCAGTTTGACATCAACTAACCTCCTTGTATTGCTAACTAATGCTATATTTTTGTGCCGTGTGCAGACGCATTTCATACTCCCAGAGTACTTGATGCAGAGCGACCAGAGGCTAAACCTGGACGAGGCGGTTGACACTCTGAAGCGTGCTGGTGTCCCTGAGGACGAGATGGCAGCCTTAGAAAGGCAACTAGCTCCTGGACCATCCACGGCACCACCAGCAGCTCCAAGCACTAGTACAACTCCTGCTAACAGGATGATGAACTTTGTGAGTGCTGGAGTCGAGGCGCAGGCCGAGAGCAGCAGGCAACAGGCTGCTAACAATGAGGACATCGAGCTGCCTGACGAGAGCGATGAGGAGGATGATGTCCAAATCGCGGAGAAGAGTGTTCCTGCTGCAGTTTTTGGAGAGCTCGGCAAGAGAGCTGCAGAGAGCAGGGAGGAAAGTTCAGGTGCCCAAGAGAATGAGCAGTTGGGCGCTCTTGAGAGGATAAAGAGAAGGCGTCAGTAGTTTGTCACTGTTAAGATGAGAACCCAGGTACACCGTCATCTGACGTGTGCTTAATGATGTTGTTACTTGTAAACATGTTCTGATTGCCGTTTGCTCTTCTTGTACAAGAATTTACGGAAGTTAATCCAGTGTTGATCCGCGACCATTTTTCGTGTACTAACTCTTGGGACACGTCTGCATTTTTTTTTTCAATCGACCTTCTGTTGAAACTGGGAGCATATATTCCTGCTACTTGGGTAAAGGTAATCTGGTATGGTAACCTGTGGTTTAGCCTTTCTACTGTTCATTACGTTGCGCCTCTCGATTCCACTTACCTTGGCTCCCGGGAGTTGATGCTAGGATCATGGGATTGGAATTTAATTCCAGGAATTGGAATCGATGATTATAGTGCCAATTCCAAGAGTTACGGTACAAAGACGATTCTTTGCTCACATCTGTCGTTTGTCTAGAATCGTAGTCTTCTCTGCTCGTTCACATCGAGTTCTCTCGACCCAACAACATTCTCGCGACGCCTCCCCCTTCGCCGCTCGACTCCGGAATGTTCTCGCCGCGTCTCCCCTTCCCCACCATCGGCGCTCGTCTCCATCCAGGCGCGGCGGACACCGCCGCTCGGCCCAAGGTGACGTGCACCGAGCAGATCAAGGTCAGCCGGACAAAGCACCGTGGCCGCTGGTGGGGAAGCTTTCGATTGTGCTATAGCTTTTGTTTTTAGTTTCTTAATTTTATTTTTTTTCTATTTTAAAAAGTTTTTTGTTTTTTTATTTCTTTGTATTGTCCCTGCAGACTAATCTACTTTTCTATTTTTAATTTTTTAAATTTAAGTACATTAAATAAACCATAATAGTTACAGTGCAAAATAAATTAGCTATAATGTCAAACGATGAAAAACGCTAAATAAGTTACCAACAGCTACCATATAAAATAAGCTCCCTAGTGTGTCAAACAGTGAATGAATTTATGTGGAGAGAGGGAGAGAGAGGAGTATATGGCTGCCCCTGGTACAAGACAATGAGCTCCTTGCAAGCACGACCAATAAAAGGGCAGCAGAGCAAAGGAGTCGAGTGCGTCGTTGATGCCACCGCCGAACTCGCTGCTGCTCATGCGATGCCGGTCGGCGTCAGGCAAGGGACTGCTGAACAGTGGAACAGCCTGCCGATGAGAAGTAGCAGCATGAGAAGGGAACCGTGGGCGCCGTCGCTGGGATTGTGCGGAGGACAGAGACAAGTTTGGATTTTTTAAAAAAAATAATCTATTTTTTATTTTAAATTATAGTATTATACCTATGTTTTTATTTTTTTTTGCAATTTTACTTATTTGTCTCTCTATGATTAGACGACTAGTCCCTATTGTATAAGCGTTGGACGACATGTGGCTAAATCACCTAACCATTAGACGACTAGTCTATGTCGTCTAATGATTGGACGATAAGCCCTTAGTCGTTCAATAGTTGGTCGACTAGGGGCTATATTAGATCACGTATGTTTGCGCATCTTGATTCTTGTTCGTGCCGCATATAGGTTCACCAGTGACTTTTTGTTCTTTCTAGAAAGCGTTGCTTGGTTTGGGTTTTTTTTGTGGTTTATGATTTATTTTTACTATTGACATTGTAGCTAGTTTCTTTTACCCTGTATGTATTAGTGATTTTTTGGGCGTAGTTAAATTTTTAAAAAAATTAAAAATAAAAAAAGAGGTTATCCCGTCATAGCAAAGGAATTCAGAGAAAAAAAACCAAAAAATAGAAAAAAAGATGAAAATAAAAAACTAGAAGCCAAAAATCAAAGAGCAGAAGTCCAGACGAGAGCGGGAAGTTCTAAGACGTGAAGCAACCTTTCTCTCGAGAAAAATGGAGCTAGCTAGCCAGGTACTGATGCATGCATGATTAAGGAATTTGAAGAACTACTGCTTACTTAATTTGAGGGTAATCAAATGTTTGACATATATATCTCTGATTTCCGCTATTTCCCTATTTATTCTCCTTTCGTTTTTTGTTTGAGAAATTTAATTTAACCTAGCCTAGATCTCTTTAACACAAGCTTCTACTTTCTACCCCGAATCGAACTGTGTGAGACCTCTGCGTAATTATCAAATGCTGCCTAGCTGAGCCATCTCTAATCATGCACGCACGGTTGACGGTCGTATGCAGCTAGATAGTCCATACTTACGTACGTGATGACCACCGAAACGTGGGGGTATGATTTCTAGTCGCTCAATGGTTGAACATCTGAGGCTTATCTCCTAATCATTAGACGATAGGGACTAGCCACTTAATAGTTCGGTGACTTAGTTAAGTATCGATTAATAGTTGGACGATTAGTCCAAATCATCTAACCGTGAAGCGACAGATGATTAAAACTGTAAAAAATAAAACATAGGTATAGTACTATAATTTAGAATAAAAAATAGATTATTTAACCACAAGATTATTTCTACCAATAGCTGCATCAGCTCCATATGCATCTCATAGATCAGAAAGCAATAAAAATTCATCTCGCAATTAATCCCATCACTGCAGCAAGCTCACGGCTTCCTTTTCAATCAAAACCAAATTACTTTTGAACGCTTTGGAATAGCATTGATGGATATGCAGATAGACATAACTAGCAGGGTAGAGACAGAGACCTTCACCTTCTTATATCGGTGCCCATATCAACACCACATAATCATTAGTGCCACGTGGATGACTTGTCATCCTTGAAAAATCTCTTTTGAATCTCATTTACATGGCTTAACAAGTTCATTAGCCTAAATGCATAATTTTATTTTTTTAGTGAACTAAATACAACTACCTTACAAGTTCATATATCTGTAGTGCAATTTACTCTTAATGAAAACTAGAGCATATGGTGATATCATGTACTACAACCTTCAAAGGTGTCTGAAATTGGCATTACTGAAAAACATTACACATTTGTCTTCGACACATATTCTCTTAATGTAAACCTAAGAGTATATTACTCTCACATAGCCAATAGATTTGTACATCGAAAGCACGCAAGAAATGAAAAAGAGTGTACATCAAAACATCAGAGAAAAACCATCACGAAATGTCAGCAATTTCGCCACTATCTGTGCAGTCTGAAGGTAATGAGCCATTGAAAGGATGGGGGAAAAAGGCCGCAAAACTGTACAGTTTGTCCAAAAAAGTTACCATCTTGATTCTCTTATCTTTATGCATTTTTCTTTTCTAACTCATTTGTACAAATGAATCAATCCTATGGCAACTACAACCCCACATGCAAATGATCCTGACACATCAGAATACATCATTGTACATAATCTGCACCATCAAGAAAATGCGCATACTCTGTCCCGTTCAGTTTGTTGTTCACATCCTCCCAGTTATTGACAAGGTTCGGAAGCGGACTTGTATGAATCTTCACCTGCCTGCTAACCAACTTCCTCACTGGAACACCAAGGAATTCTTGCACCTGGGATAATGCCTGCATGCATAGAGATGCTATTAACTAACCTGCAAACTTGATGATCCTGCATTAGGACATTTAAATCTGTTCAGTACATTTTTGTTGCCGATTATATCCTCGTAATAGAGGATCATGTGACGTGTGCTGTTGAAGTGTTCCAAGCAATCTCTAATGTACTTCTCAACATTTCTAATGTTCGGAATCAGAGTTGACACATCCAGATCTGGTTTGAATTTTGCTAGAATCTCAGCCTGCCAGAAGAAAATATACTGATCAGACAAAACACTTGTAAACAAGACCAATAGGTTGCACATAAAAAAAGGCAGGAAAAGATGGTGGTTTTAAAAAGAAAGGAAGTGGACAAAGTGCACTGTTTCAACATTTTTTTTGTTCCTTGCCAGTATCACTAACAGTGAGTTTTCATTTTCCGTAGAATGCAAAAATGCAAGACTGAAGTATCACCGAAAGCTCAATGTTAGTTACAGAATTTCAGAACCCATATAAGCATAAAAGTAGTTCGTTTTAGAACTTCAGAACCCAAGTAAGAAAAAAGAGGGTCCCTTTTTTTGATATGAAGAGAATATGGCTTCTTCTGGATGTAATATAGACATTCCTCCATGGCTGATCCAATATTGCACATACGTCTCATATAGATTATATATCCATATTTTACGAAAAACGGGCTGAGTGTAGTACTATCCTCAATAGAAAAATGTGAGAGAACAGAATAAAGTTTTTGTAGTAAATTTATTGGAATTGCCTATGCATGGAAGATACCTCTTCTTTTGAGTGAACATGAGATTTGTGGGTTCCATTCAACTGCTTTGCGTCTCTGTCATAGTCATTGGCCAACACAGAGATAAGCCTGCATAATGTATTTCTCCTGAAGAGAAAAATCACGGAGACACCCTTCTTGTTTAAATAACTAACTATATCACCATGATGGTCCATAAACCCCTGGAAAACACAATAATGGCAGTTAGTGCCATGCATGTATTTTACATTGTAAGCATAACTTTGCTCATGCTAATAGAATGTACATTGAACAATACAAATGATAGCATTTGTTAAGGGTATTTATGTCTTTTCCTAATTTCTAGGGTTCGATCTTATGTACTCTATATATTGACCCTTTAGGGCTATGCAATACAACAATAGAACCATTCATCCATTTTCCACTGCTCTAATGTTAACATGGTATCAGAGACTAGGTGCCATACCTAGCCTCCGGTCGCTTCTGCTACTGCTACCCTCGAGAGGAGTGATATCCACTCCTAGGAGCGGCCATCTCCCAGCCGCCGGCCGTTGCGCACGCATGCCACCGCCCGCACGTTCACCGGGCCGCCTCTCGGCCATCCATGCCCACACCAGGCTGCCGTCTCGGCCGTCTCCGCTCGCACCATCATTTGTGCCTCCTCAGTCACCGCTGTCCTCTTGGACCACCGCCGCGAAGAAGCACACCGTGGACCCGCCCGGATCTGGTCGCTGCTGGCCTCGACGTGCCCAAATCTGGTCGTCACCAGCCACATCCCGCCCGAATCTGGCCACCTCTAGCTCTCCCCGCCATCTTTGCGCCATCTTCTGGCTCTTCCTCCTACCTCGATGATTGCCCTCCACCGCCGCTTGCCGGAGCCCCCCGCTCCCCTCCTGGTCGGGCCACCGGAGCCCGCCACCACCCTCCTCTCTCTGTGTGTGAGGGAGATGAGAGGGAAGGAAAAAAGCAAATAAAGAGAGGAGAGAGCCTTGGGAGGGGAGAGAGAGGAGAAAAGAAAGAGTGGGCACTATGCCTCCTTGGCATCTCTGTTTTTGCTTGGTTTTAGGCGGATCATTGGATCTGCGATCCGAAGGCTGTCGTGCTGCTTAGTATCTCGAGTATTTTCTTTTGAGTCTTCCGTTGCGTCCATCCATGTTCGTAGCCTTTCTCTGTCAATTCGTCAACGCCATGCAAGTCCACAAAATTCTTGTTATTCAGCCGATTGCTTTGCTAGCTATGGTCTATCCTCTCGGATAAGTGTAGTCATCTCCTTCTTTTTGCATAGCTGCAGCCACCGCTCTTCTCTGAGCCGTTGCAGATCGTAGAAATCTTTATGATACCGCTGCTTCTCTCTGAGCTGCCGTCCCAAGTTTCCAAGGCCGCCACGCTTCTCTTCCGCACCACCGCCGTCTCAGGTTTCGATCTGCACCGCTATGCTTTTATCTCTTTTTTCGGCTTGATTTGATAGCTCTCTCTATTTTTGTCACCTTCTATATTCTCTTCATCATGCTGTCACGGTCGACTTTGCTCCCACTTACGTCTACTTTTCCATCCCCTGCACTTTGTGCTTTCTGGGCTGCTATACGATTCCGGATGGGAGAATATATTTTGGTACTCGACACAATTTTCCAAGAGCCGCATGTTATGACATCTTCAAGACTCAGACTTCAGATTTTCCCTATTTTAGTGTCAACTGTTACAAATACAATGCTATTGTATATGTCCTGCATTTGAGAGAGTGTTAAGATTTGAGAATTGCAGGCATATTATGTTGTGGTTCTGTTCAAAATTCTAGGTACACTTGGCAAGAAGGCTTCTCCATATTTTGTCATCCATAAGAACTAGAGTAGAGTGCAATTTCAGTAACTATGGTAAGGCTCAGCCTCAAGGTGTGCAGTTTCTGAAATCAGAAGTAGTGACTAACAGAACAGGCAAACTACAAAAGAAAGCTAAACCTCCGAATATTCACATGGACCAAGAAAAAGGTGACGTTAAAATACCTGATTTAGCATCCACTTTAATCCAAATGCAGCCGTGCACTCATTCTTCACTGCACTGGTGAGCCAGTCCAAATTATACAGTTTGTCAAGTGTTTGTAAGATAGATGAGATGTTTTCTCTTCTATCCATTCTATTAAATATTTCGCCATTTGAGCTGATGTTAGGGTGGCTGTTTAGCAAAGTCTCAAACCATCCACTTCCCGATCTTTGCATAGATACAATCGCAAAGAAGCGAACAGGAGTACATGAACATTCCCCCCTATGGAAGAAGGTACAATTGAAGCAACATGAGTCACTAGTTAGAAAATACACATACATAATAGGGTGCTACCAAGAGAGTAATCTATCCTCAGAGGAAAATTACCTGTTATAACTCTTAGGTTTTGGAAAGTGCACATAGCGCAGCTCCTTGTATGGAACATAAGGCTTTCTGCAAAGATTTTTTGTTTGTTCTTCTCCGCTATTCTCCTCTCCTTTGTTCTCTACTGTTATTTGATTGAAGGAGAGGTAGCAAACACAGAAACCAAGTATTGCAATGAGGAAGACAAGAATCGGTCGTGGCGGAAACGGCACTCCCTTGGAACTTTTAAGCGAATATTGGTGCTGCAAATACGAAATTTATGATCAGATATTGTATTATTGTTGCTAGCAAATATGGGAGAGAGAGAACTAGAAGAACCGTGTTGTACCATTTTCTGCTTGCAGTAAGGAATCTACTGTGTCGGCCGATTTCTGGTTCTACCGCTTGTCCGCAGCAAACAAACATGCTCAATCCTCATTGATATCGAATCACAGTGCATTCTGGTAAATTGTAGATTCCTGCAGTTAGCAATCCATAAAAAAAACTGTTCGCGTGATGTTCCTAATAATCTATTACTAATAGCAATAATCTGCTTAACGTAATGCTTAATAAAGTTTACCAAATAACAATTCGATGGCTCCAAGGAATGCTGAAAAAAATCGATCACCCAAACGGCCAAACTTGTGGCGCCAAGAATCCCCTGGCGGAGGACGAAGCCCAGGTGGGATTCAACTCCAAAATGGCCAAGAACCCCACCAAAAGAAGAGAGGAAAGATCCAAAGCTGGCTAACTGAAGCTGGGCTAAGAAAATCCAGTGAGATTTTGCTTAACAAGCCTCTACGAACCCCCCCAGAACCTCAGCGGCCAAGACTAACCTAAAAAAGGGTCAAGATTTGGATGCGCAGGAAGAATCACGCAGCAGAGAGAGAGAGAGAGAGAGAGAGAGAGAGAGAGAGAGCACCATTGGCTAAGTAGACGCTTTGAATATCCACAGAATCCTCAAACAATGGCAACAAAGACAACTCTAAGCCTTTAACAACAAAATCACATGAACAACTTCAAAAAATATATATGGAGAAGAACCAAACCATCGTCACCTGGTTCGTCAGCAAGAAGGCAATTTCTCTCGCACCACCTTTTTCAGTCTCTCTCTCTCTCTCTTGAATTTCTTGGTTAAAAAAACGAGGGGAGATAACGCAGTAGGAATGTCACTAGAATTTAAAAAGGTTTGAAATATGTGGAAGGATTAGTAGCTAAGCAAGGCAGCTTTGAACTCAAAGTGCAAACGAAGTAAAAGAACACAAAGGGTCAGAGCCCATAAATGGGCTGGAGTGTTGGCTGCGCTTGGTCTTGGTGGACCACGGAGATATAGGTGTCGTTGGATTAAACTAAAATATACTGATTTATAATTAAAATTATATTATAGTTAATTAAAATTACACTATAGTTAATTTTCAACTTGGAACCGATCCTTCCCCTTCTTTCTTCTGATGCTTACTGGAGTACTCCTACTTCGAACACGTAATTTTTTCTTACTTTTTCTATGAAATTCTCGTGTTTCAAACATACCCGAAATTTGTGTAGAGATGACGATGTTGTTTGAATATTTTACTCGAACCTTCTGTAGTTCCTAAATTAAGAGAATTTCTTGTTATGAGATGCTTCAGACTTTCTTTTGTAATGACATTTCTTCTCGAAAAGTTGCTTGTAAAAAAAAGAGAACTTTTCACCCTATGTAAGCAAAACCTTGCAGGTGCTCCGAAGCTATCGAATGGCTTATGTACTAGTTTACCTTCTAAAGAAACAAGAAATGACTCCGTAGTTTGACAAGAAACTTCAGCCATTCGGCAGTGAGTAGGTTCTTTTCAGTTACAGCTGATGGTTTATAGTTACTGATGGATTTTATTTCTACTGTGAGCATCTGTGCGAATAAATTGAATACTGATAAGTCACTTTAAAAGTTATCCTGATAAACCATTTAAAAAATCAATAGAAAAATTATTTCATTTATTTATTTAGAAGAAGACATAAGATATAAATTGAAAAGAATAACTCCGCCATCTCACATCTAATCTTAATTGACGGCAAATAGAATAGGAGATCAGTAAGGCTAAAAGAATATCGAAACGACGGATCAGAAATGAAATCCATCTCGCATTCCGATAAAGGAGCAGTATAATGGTTAGCAAAGCAAGAATTCACCCTGAGACAACGTGAACAATTGTGAACCTGAGATATTCTGACAGCAACCTGAACCTGCTGGATTTCCCATAAACTGGCCGACAATAGAGTTGCGTCCTTCTAGCAACTGGCAAGAACAACAAGTCCAGCATGATAAAGTGGTCTATGTATTAGGTGGTGGAATCCCAATCACCGACGGATCTCACCATCCATTCATGCGCCGGTACAAAAGACAAGTGGGTGTGTGCCTGACCGGAACATCGGAACAGACTCCAGTAGGTACGAGAGCACGTATCAGTTGGAGGGTCTAAATCAAAACTTAATGCCATCCGCAAATGTCTGTTTAGCATCTTTCTCTCTACTAATATAATATAGTAGTTTATCTGTTTACCTTTTCGTACACGCAGCGCACCCACAGGCACCCTATCTCCTCGTGCAACCGCCACGCCCCTCGCACAAACTGCCGCACCGCATCCAAACACTAGCCAAATCTCCTCTCGCTCCCTCCCCTTCGCCATCTCCTTTTCCCTCTCCTCCTCTCCGTGCTCCGCGCCTCGCCGCCGCCGCTGCCCCTCCCAACTCCGCGCCTCCTCCACCGTCGTGCCCCCGTCCCTTGACCTCTCCATCTAGCTCTCCTCCCGCCCCTCCTTGCCCGACCTCTCCATCTAGCTCTCCTCCCGCCCCTCCTTGCCCGACCTCTCTGCACACTGCAGGCAAGGAAGAATGGGGCGGTGGTGGTCACCGGCGTCGGCGTTGGAACCACGGTTGGTGCACATGTTGCTACTTGGCGTCGCCCTCGTCGCCGCCTAGTTCTACATCGGCACACTCCTCCTCCTCCGCGCTCATACTGCCCTCGTCTGGCTCCCGATCGTCCGATTCCTCCAAGTCTCTAGGTACCCCTCTACCCTCTAGGAGTGTAGAGTGCATGTCCGTGCCGATCTGCTCGTGGATTACATTTTCAACTCAGTTCTTTGGATGTTCCTAGAAATAGTGGCGCATGGCGTCGGTGGTTCGCATTTTCTTGCTCTCCTGCCCAATTCATGCGGCGGTTTCGAAGTTTCTAATTGCAACATGTCTTAGATGCTCCTGCATCGTTAGTACAAAGTTTTTTATTGAGCAATTAGTTCTCCCAGATTTAACCAGACGCCGGATCCGGCAGCACCAATTAGGAGAAATGATGAGTGGATCTGCGTCACGACGATGACATGAAATCTTCCGGCCTGGCGATGGAAACTTCCTCGAACTCATTGTCATCTGATGAGAGAAACAGATACTACGGTCAGGAATTACAGGCAGAAAATGCTACAGCCAACAGCTGAAGGACCTCTTTACGACAGTAGAGAGTAGATACATTGCATTATTTGAGGAAGTAGAAAAGGACTACTGTTCACTTTATTCAGACTCTAGCAAATTGCCCATTGATAATAACCTTACGATGCAAAGATTCTTCTTAATTTTTTACTTTTAATGAAGGAGGGAAACACAAGTTTCTACTAGAGAAAACATAGCCTCAGCAATAAAACGGTTCCAATTTACTGAACCTACAGTTCAGAAAACAGATTAAACTGATGATTGGTGTAGGATGATCTACTATGTACCATAGAGAAATAGCAGCATCAAAGTTATCCTAGATAAAGATACTTTCTACAAAACAAGCAGTTGGTGGCAATAATCATTGGCACATTACTGACTACGACTCTCGATCACGACGTTACGACCACGAATTACTTAGAGCTACAATACTTATTGTAGCTTTAATACTGGTCGTAGCGATAACACAAAGACTGATCGTAATAACCATACAGACTGGCGTATGCTGACCTAGACATTGCCGAGTAGATATTATCTACGTATGTTGTAATAGTTAGTATATAAATATGTTGTTACTGTACTCTTTTCCTTACTCGGGAAACCCCACTGGGCGTAAGGTTTTAACGAGGCGAAGAACATTGTATTTCTAAAATATCAAAGAAATTCCACTTTTTCCGAAATATTTATGTCATTGCATGTCCATGTTTTTATGCAATTAATTCAATTATTTTAACTAGTTTTAAGCGAG
>JAYGGG010000584.1:0-148856 GCA_036346245.1 Bonia amplexicaulis | reverse complement strand
AAAAGTTGGGAATTACAACGGAGCTAATTGCCATTGATTGTCGTATGTGAGTGTCAAGGTGCAGCTATGCATGCACATTGAAGATGATCTTAGAATGCTATCATCTTGTGCAGTAGTAGACCATTTGTATCACAATTACATGTGCAATCATGAGTACATAATGTATCACAGCGCTAAGTCTAGATATGTCATACAGGCTGTTATGATTTCCAATGTGGGTAGACGATCTGATTACCACTCCAAAAAATGAAACCCCAAGACAACAGCTTTAATATTAAATGTACATCAAGAATATGTTACCTACATTTCCAGCATAATGATGAATAGTGAAATCGGATCGTGAAAATTTGGGTTTACTGAAGTGCTGGTTGTCTTTAAATTTTTGATATAGCTTCTCGGCAAATGTTTCATGGGTTGAATTCCTCAACATGCTGAAGCATAAGAGAAAGAAAATGTTAAAAAGATTTGGAATTCTAATAGAACAAAAGGATATGCTTACAATTATTCGTATATACCATGTCTCATCCAACAGAGCAATTATCCCCCCTGGTTTCTGCATCAAATAAATTAAAAAACGAGGAATAAGATTCCATTACATGACCAAACCACAGAATGAAGTGCTGATTACAATATATCATGGCTAAACAACTACAGGAATAATAAGAATGCAAGAAACAAAATCAAGTAGGCAGCACAAGAAAATAAATTTGTGCTTCAGTATTCAAATGGAGACAAAAGAGGGAAGAAATACAGGACGGACTGCTAAACTGAAATGCAAATATGGCATGCAGGAATGTTGTGGCTGATAATTATTAGCATCCCAGTATACAATCTGGTATACAGATTTACTACCTAATGACCGATACCGGTACATGGAACTCATCATCTACCAGATGATAGTAATTGACCCTAAATGGGGAATGCAGATGCAAGAGATTGTTCAAAGTAGTCAGCAATTAGATCAGATTACATCTATAAGATCCTGTTTAAGAATTACATAATTTTGTTGACATGCACCAAATTGATCATAAATATGGCATTGCAACCAGAATCCGAAATTTTTTACCTTCTCGATGAGATCAAGAATTTCTTGGTTGTCTACAAATTGAATGTAACTCCAGTCAATTTCTTCTTTCGTATATTCTTCTTGTTCCATCTTAAACACATGCTGTTCATGGGACATATGTTGGTTAGAGGACTCGAAGTTAAACTGGTTGGATAACTTTAAGACAAGAAAGATGTGAAACTTGTCAACAAAGGATATTTCCATTTTATAACCTGGTTAAAATGTTGCTGGAGCTTCTCATTAGTTAAATTGATACAAAATTGCTCAAAGCTGCAGAAAGTCCAAATGTCAGCATGTAAGAATTACCTTCTTGCAAACCTGACATATAAGCAAATGTTTATTCATGTAGAAGTTGCTAACTCTCATCTATTACCAGTTAGAGCATTCAGTATCAAACACTTGGATGAATAAGCAAGTTAGACAAATCTACAGATCAATATAATCCAATTTTCTCTTCAAGTAACAAACTATTTTCCTTCTCATTTCTGGCAATGCTTATTTTTTAGTGCTGACGAAACAAGTGTAATACCCTGGCCAAGTTTGGACCAGGAAGGCCTTGTAATGATGGGATTGGTCCCACGCGGGGCCAGTTGTGTAGATTAAAGTAGCATGTTTGTGCTTCGGGAGTCATCCATGCCAACCAGGTTAACCATTTTAGACAAAGCAATGACAAAGACTAAGCGCTGCCCTGAGCAACTTGGGGGACGACATCGCCGAGCCACCAAGAGCCCCCCAACCCCGCTTCCCTCCCTCGCCGCCGCTGCAGCCCCCCTCTACTCCTCTTCCTCTCCTTTACCCGCTCCCTCCACCCCGCTGCATCGTCTTCTTCAGTAGCAAGCCTCCGTGCAGACGGCGGCGGCGGCTTTGTTGTCCTTGTACTTGCTCCTTGCCGGATCCGCTCGGTTTGGCCAGATATGGTCGTCCGCCGCCCTAGAGTCGTCCACATCGCCGGATCTGAGCTCCTCCGCTTCGCCCGCTGCCTCCACTAGCCCTTAGCCATCTTGATGTTGGGCGGTCTACGCGGGTGTCCTCTCCTCACTGTCGTCGCCGGCGTTGCTGCGGTAGCAGCGGCAACGGGGGGCTTGCCAGATTGGTGGTATGCCGGCAGGGCATGCCAAGGAGGTAGTGTCTCGTGGGGGAGGAGGTGGCGCACTCCACCCTCCCCAGCAGGGTGAGGGCAAGTTGCCGGCCTTGGTCAGCGCCGTCGGTGCTACTCGTCTACGTCTGGGCCGGCGACGATGTTGACGAGGCTCGAGAGCGGGCAATCGATGTTTAATCGTGTCTTGGTGCAGACCGATCGTGGATTCGTGGTGTGCGGTTGTCCTGAGGAGCAGACCAATGTTGATGAGGCTCGAGAGCGGACACTATGTTTAATCGTCTTGGTGTAGACCGATCGTGGTGGAGCCCCTGTCAGTTGGCCTGATTGGCCGTCGGTTGGACGCGGCGGGTGTCCCAGTCGCTGCGTGAGTTGAGGGGCCGCCCTTCTATTTTTGAAGCTCTTGCTGGTCGTCCTGTTGTTGATTTGTTCTATTTGTGACCTTTCGTTATGATTTGTAATGCTGATGGTTGTCATCTAGAATTATTTCGGTGCTAGCATAGTCAATGGTGTGATGTGTCAGGATGAGTTCATATTAGTGAACCATGGTGTGACTATTATCGTAGTGAGCATCTTGGTGTTGATGGTTGTATCTTAGACCCTTACAAGAGTCATGGTTCTACAATTTTGTGTTTTACCTCATGGATAGCTAGTCCTAGGCTTTTTTTTTTATAGGGGAGGTTTTTTGTTGTTGCCCTACAAGGTGCTTGTCTTGCGAGGTGGATGTTGTTTTCATAGGAGTTCCAGTTTGAGACTTCTTTCTGGTGTTAGTGTCCCCCTTTTGGGGCCACTGTTGGTGTTCTTGTTGTAACCCTTCGGGGCTATATATTTCTCTTCTTAAATGAATGGCAAAGTTTCTACCATTGTTTCTAAGAAAAACAATCCTCGTGATTACAACATCATATATCACTACAAAGTGCATAGTTTATATTCTCACCTAGAAAATAGTACTCCCTCTAGTCACAATAGGAAGTTATTTTGGGATACATACAGTCAAACATTCTAAAGTTTGGTTATTAATATCTTTATGAGTATTTAGATTAGACATATGAAAATAGTACATGTAGATTTGTCTCAAAAGTACTTTCATAATATTATAATTTATTAGATTTTATTAATATATTACAATAAAAATAAATAATCAAAGTTGTATTTTTAAGATCATATCGATGTCTACAATGACTTCTCTTGTGACTACAGGAAGTAGTAAATTAGTTTACTTCAAACGTAAATATCCTGCTCAACATTGTCTTACATGTTGGCAGTTTCCAGGACATAGCCCTGATGTGGTCAACTCTCTCAGCATTTAGCATTGGCTTATGTCGTGTTGTTTTAATAGACAAGGTGCTAGTTTCACACTCACAATTGGACATCCGGCAGCATTTTTTGTCATCTTCCATCTTATATTTTTTTTATTGGAGATGGAATTGTGAACAGACCATCTTTGATAGGAGAGGAATGTTTTTTATTTGCCTTCTTAAAAGGAAAATGACAATATCTGCAATAGCAGCACTTCAGGTACAGCCAATATTATCTGCCATCATCACTTCAGTCAACTTGTAGCTAGTTCACAATAATATCATCATTTAAGGAATTAATATTTATGTCACTTTGTTGTACTCACTGTTGTAGAGAGATTTTTTAGCAGTTGTACTCTTGTCACTACAAGTCTACAATTTACACAGGTCAACAGGTACAAAGCATTGCATAAACCAGTAAACTTAATTCTCCAGCACTAAGTAACTACTCAAGATTTCACCTTACAAGGGGGGAATTACCCAACACTCCATTGCATTTTACTTGATTTCCACGACACCCTTGTTTCAAATTTTGAATATAGGCCCCATATATTTAGCAACTAGCTGCAGTCAATCCCTTATATTTGATATTTCTACCATATAAATTTGATTAATGTTCACATGATCCATACTTGAGGCATACCAGACGAGCAGAGCTTATCCTACCAAGTTTAAGTGCTTACATGAATGGAAAAGTGCATCTGCCAAGACTTCCATATGTAACTTCTATAACTACAAGTACATGAACATAAATAGTAGATTAAATGCAAAAGCATACCAGTTAAGCACCTGTTTGTCTTGAAACTTTCAAAACCATAAATGTCCAGCACACCAATCAAAATCTTTGATTCAGGATCTTGACCAATTGAACTATTGATTTTATTTACAAGCCTGCAGCCGCGAAAAACACAATAGTCATAACTGATCTTTGTCTACACCAGGTATAGTACAATATACAGCAGCATAAAAAGGACCTTCTACAAAGATGGTTTCCAAACTTACCAATCAAACAAACGTGAGTAAACAATCCTAGCCAATGCATCTCTGCTGAGAGCTGCAGCTCGTGCGTCTAAATTTTTTGTGATACTCTCCCCACGTGTTGCCATAACACGCTTGCACAAAGATTCCTCAAGACCCTTTTCATCACACCTGCGGAATATTTCCAGTGCATGTCCATATAAGGAATGCAAAAGGAACTTTGGGTAAATTTGCAAAAGAAAATATTAAAGAAATAAATACATGAAAAGCTCAGCTGCTGTCCTAAGATGGAACTGGGATTTCTCATCTTTTGGTACAGAAGAATCTGCTTCACTTCCTTCTGAAAATTCCACGTTCCCCAAATGAAGAATAGCGGCTACAACTCTGAATATTGCTTCCTGCAATACATGCCAACAAAATTTGCATGTAAAAACTGTTCCTCTGCTCCTGATGTACTAAGTTGATAGCTGCCAAAACCTTGGTCATACCTGTTCATCGGAACTAATACCCACAATACCCATAGCTCTTCTGGTTTCCATGTATTCTTTAGAGTCATCCAGCCCATCAAGTTCAATACAATTAGACTGGTTGAGATAGTGAAATGATCTGGCATCTTCCAGTTTATATTTCTTGCAATCCTGATAGACATATTCACATATCAAAGCTTGATAAATAGATTACACAAAAAGTTAACTTGCTAAGTAAACTAAGGAAAAAACTGACGAAACATTCAATTTACAAAGGGTTACCCAATCTGTAACATCAAATGGTGCATCAGAGGATGCAGCAAAGCAATAATAATGTTAATTATATTTAGATAATTTACAGCTGCTACTTAACATCAGAAAATTCTTAGCTCCACCTGTCCATTTCCTGCAAAATTACTAATTTGAAAATCTGGCATCTAAAATTCTTAGCTCCACCTATCCATTTCCTGCAAAATTACTAATTTGAAAATCTGGCATCTCAAAACAGATACATTTACTTCACATAAATGTACGGCACGTTATCTCTTTCTTGGGTTGATTATGTATAAGCCTATTTTACAGTTTCCATATGCAAAGTTTATCCAGGGAAGAAATACAGTATATATTTCAGCTTGCAGCACTTAGCCTCTTTGTGTGTGAATGCACTGAGGCTTTTGCAAATTTCTTCAGTTTTTATAATGAGGAATAAGATCCGTATCACAGACTTTCATTGTAAACCAGTTGTGCAAAGATCCAACAATATTTAGTAGTTCCAAAAATGCGGTTGCAACAAAATTTTGGGAAAAAGTCACAGTGAACAGGTTCTTACTTGTGGTGGTGCAGCACACAGCATGTAAAAGCAGTGATAGTTTCTTTCTGGGTCAGATATTTGACAAACACGTGACCTTTCCAGAAGATAAGTCCTTATGGCGGCTCCTGAAATCTTCCCATTCTCATCAAACTGAATCTCCACAAATTTGCCAAAACGACTGCAAAATCAAGAAAGGTAAGGTTAAAGATAAATTGCTATGAAGATATATTGTAAAGTTGTATAAGTAAATTAATAACCACCTAAAAAGTAAAGGGGTTATTGCATCACATTTAGGTTCATTACCTTGAATTATTATTCCTGACTGTTTTTGCATTGCCAAATGCCTCAAGAACAGGGTTGGACTGTGTCAGACAAGTAGGTACATTAGAAAAATATGTCAATGATATTTATTGTTTCTTAACCCTAAAAAGAGAACATCTTTCATAGTTTGGTATATAAATGTTCCAGCAAAATGAAGCGCCTGAGGTGCTAACCAATTCAGAATTATTTTATTCTGATCCAGGGGCACCACTTTTTATTGTGTTTAGATTGCCAATAGTGCTTGTGGTACCACCAAAAAAAATGCGAAGTGCCACTGAAAAACGCACCTCCAGGATTTGTTGTTGCACTGACCTTCCTTCAGCTTGAGCTTTACCACCCATAAAAGCAAGATATTGCATAAGCATTTTAGTGCTTTCTGTCTTGCCAGCTCCACTTTCTCCACTTACTAATATTGCTTGGCTGATACGATCATGAATCATAAGTCTGGGCAGAAGAAACATAGAGAGCTTCGTTATTATTCATATTTGAAATGTTTAAAATCATAATGTGAGCAAAACACACCTATAGGAACGGTCAGCGATAGCGAATGGATGGGGACTCAGCTCACCAAATTCTGCCCCTTTGTAAATTTCCATCATGTGGTTGTTATAGAGGTGAGGAAGTCTTTGAAATGGATTCACAGCTATTAAAATATTCCCAGTGTAAGTCTGGAAGAACAATCTAATCCATTAGAGAAGCTGCATGAACATAAATAAGATATAGAAAAAAGAGCAAACTCCTATCAAATAGAAACAATAACAGAACTAGTATTTCTAGGACAACTATGTTCACCCCCATGTGTCATGTCGAATCAGACAGGCATAATGGATCACCACATCCCCACAATTTATTAGAATTCTTGTTTCAAGTATGAATTAGAACCTATGTCTAAAACAAGGCTGGTTATATATTTGTTCAAAATAAACGGTACGCAATCAAGATCTATGCAGAGTATTTAGTATAATATTTGTTCACTTTTAGAATGAGCTAGTGACAATGCCTGATAGCCACATCCCTGACAAGGTAGTAACAGTGAGATCAACATAGTCCATGGAAGAGGTGAAACATACTAAAATGGGCATGTATTGTTGGTGTCATCTCACGAGATAAAAAGGTGAACTTGGTGCAAGAGTCACTAGAGTCTAAACACAGCATGATCAAATGCCACGAATCCATGAATGGGATAGCATAAAATTTACCAGTTAAATGGTCTGTGCATTTGGATGATGTGTTGAGAGACTCGACTTACGTATATTTCATTGAGCGCATATCTAGACTTCAGATTCTGGAGCACTCCTGGTTCATGTAAGTAGGCTAGCCTTGTCATATCTTCCACGCCACCACGTGGAGATTCAGTGTCCTTGGGATAGGCAGTTGAGACATTAGCAGTGACCCTCTTGCCAGAAGTACAGTTTATGACTAGTTCATCATCTCCATTGATCTCCTCCACCAAGCCATCCATCCAGGCCTCGTCTGGGTCCTCAACCCAGACATGAGAGCCCACGACAAAGCGGCTTTTGGATGCCTGCAACACAGGATTAATCAAACATATGATTTGCTGATGCAGGAACAATAGAAATCTCTATTCCCTTAAACAACAACAAATTGATAGTGTTGAATTATTAATGAAAATGTTCATGTGGAGGATCCTCTCCCCCGTAGCTTCCCTAAAAATGAAAGAGTAAATTTGCTTTGTGCCATCGCAACTATTGTGAAGTTGGAAAATACCATTGCAAAGGAGGCCTACTTCCTAATGCCATCGCAATGGCCCAAAATTCTGCAAAATGCAATTGCCATCCATTTTTTCGTTACAAGGGTGCCAAATGACCATTCTGCCCTCGTCTATCTATCTATAGTTCTTCCTCTTCTCACCTTTTCCTACTGAGGCATTTCATCCAGCATGTGTTGCGCATGGGGAGAAGGAAGTCTTCTACCCTACCGATGTGCACCCGCGCAGCACCATCGCGCCCAAAACCTCATTGCTCGTCACTGCGATGCCCGGGTCTTGCCGATGCGCAAGATGCGCCACGACTGCGTTCCCAGGAGTGCGGCATCGAGCACGCGGAGATCGTCACCGGCACGGACAGTCACGTGGTTGGGGCGATTAGCCGTGACGAGCGGTAGCGTCGACGCCCGTAGGCGGTGTGTGTGCGCGGCGCAGGGCGAACACGAGCACTGGAAGGCGGACTGCTGGGTTAATCTTGTTGTATGTGTGTTGTGCTCATGTGTGTGTGCATATACTCTGTATCTGTGGTCGATACGACTAGTCGTTCTGTTGTCGTTACGATCAGTACTAAAGCTACATCGAGTATTGTAGCTCTGAGTACTCCATGGTCGTAACGCCGTGGTCGATAGTTGATGGTTGTAGTCGATAGTCGATGGTCGTGGTCGATAGTCGATGATCGTGGTCGATAGTCGATAGTTGATGGTCGTAGTCCATAGTCGATAGTCAACAGTCGTGGTCGATAGTCCATAGTCGATGGTCGACAGTCATGGTCGATAGTCGATGGTCGATAGTCGCAGTCGAGAGTCGATAGTCTGTAGTCGTCAGTGCATACTCGAAGGAGTATTGTGGATGTTATATTCGGATGAGTACTGTGGACGTCATACTCGGAGGAGTACAGTGGTCGCCATACTCGTATGAGTACTGAAGCACCCAGAGAACTCTAAGCCTATGTGTGGTCGTAACGCCTGTGTGCGTGGTCGGTTACGACCACGCTGTGTATGGTCGTAACGACCAAAGTCATAGTCATTGGCGTCACGGTCGTAGCACCTGCCTGTCAATGGTCGAAGCTCCAGTGCAATGGTCGAAGTTAAGCGAGGATGAAGCAGTGGTCGTGGTCGTGTAGCGATCACTGTAGCAGGCGTCAGCACAGGTGGTCGTGGATGACGCATGCCATACCTTGGTCAGTTGCCTATCCGGTATGGGCAAACGGCTGGTACTGTAGCGGTTGTCATGGGCTGGTCGCTGAAGCAATCCCAGGGAGCTAAGCGAAGCGGTATGGGCAAGTGGCGATAGCAGTCGTGGGTGCCTGAGCTGAGCGGAAGTGACAGGAGTCGTAGTGAGTGAGTGGACTGAGTGGCCGGCTATGTCTATATATACTCTGCAAGTCATTAAGAGTTTTGAGCCAGTATACAACAAAAAAAACACAGTGAAAAGGTGTGTCAGTTTGCATCACATAA
The DNA here is from genome assembly GCA_036346245.1 of Bonia amplexicaulis. NCBI lineage: Eukaryota > Viridiplantae > Streptophyta > Magnoliopsida > Poales > Poaceae > Bonia > Bonia amplexicaulis. Next base: position 139,636 of record JAYGGG010000584.1, on the reverse strand, counting down.
TCGTGCCTCCGTTCATTGTGTTCAGTCCTGTTATCTGCTCCACCTTGTCATTTCCACCTCCGGCAAGTCATCTACGATCGTGCATCAGAGTCAGAACCAACCTCGGTGAGAAAGTCGCAAACGAGTTACAACCGTTGAGCCCGAACCGGTTACGACCACTGAGTAAAGGTGTTTCGAGTGGTCGTATCCCTCCCTCCGGGTCTACGTTGTTCCCCGTCCGACAATAGAGCACTCAGGCGTGTTCCGACCCAGTGTTGATCCTTGAAGGGGATTAAACCCATCACGGACATGGGTAGTAGGACGCTGGTGGCCAGCGGTGGTAGTGAGCGTACCCATGGCTTGTGCAGGCCGGGCACTACGCACGATGAGAGCATCTAGGGATGTGGTCGGTCTGGTGCGTAATTGCAGCTCATTTCTGTTCCATGTCTTAAACCCAAAAGAGTCTACATGTGAGAGGAGTGTTGAAGTATAAGTGAATTGCCCGTCTTTCCTCATCAGCTTAAACTTTTGGGTATTCTGGTTGGTGCATGTAACTCAATACTCGCCACTAACGCTGCGTCGAGCTTGCACACTGCATCGCAGGTGATGCCGCGTGCAGGTTGGGGCGGTTGGCCATGCTAAGCAACGTGTTGATGAGCCCGGTGAGGGGCGGGCATGTGCGGACGCTGCAGGGATGACGAGGACACGAGCTCGGCGGGATGTGGGCACGACGGTACCAACGGCCTGCAACATCCTAAGAAGGAACGACGGAGAGAGACATACTACCTCCCCCTCGTCATATTGTATCATTGTATCATGTATATCTCTATTAAATGTTATAATATAACTATTTATTTTTTTAGCATTAAAGTAGATAATATAGTAGAAATGTTATAATAACTATACATTTAATCTCCACAATAGACTTACATTATAAAAAACATTTTAAAAATAATAACTTATATTGCAGAATGGAACAAGTAGCAAAGTTGGCCGTAAGGCAAAACTGACATCCATGACTGTCACCTAAGACTAAGAGTAGCAAAAGAAGGCCACAGGGCAAAACCGACATCATGTCTGTCACCTAAACGGACGTTAATTGAGCCCATGGATGAAAAAGTGACGCGATGGGACTTTTTCAAAATTTTGTCCTTGCAATTGTATTTTGAAAACGGTCCGATTGAGTTCATGCATTTTGATGCCATGCACATGGATCGCGCTAGAAATGTTCCCAAAGGCTGAGAATATCATAAGGAGTGGAACTGCACGCGTTCGAAGAAAGAATCAACGGAACAGCGCCTGCCGCATTTAATTGCATTTGGGCATTTCGGCAAACACTTGGATGGAACAAGGCTAGACATGCTCATGCAGGAACGGAAGATGCAGTGCGGCAAAGAATCGATTTTGATGTCAACAGGAAAAAGGAAGAGAAAAATGGGTACCATTGCGTGCGTTGGAACGATCAGACCGAGACCGTCGGCATCTACTCCGTCCCGCGATGCAATGCCGAGCGGTGGCACCACCGCACAGCCGAGGGCACAACGGCGAGCTGGAGAGAGGGGGAGTCCTACCTAGCTAGGATCGTATCGCCGTCCCTCGTGGATGTCGTCGTCGTGAGAATTGGTTGTGCTGGGTTTCATGCGGTGTTACCATTTTTAGTAGTGACTTTGGAGATGGGGTGGTGGTGGTGTGGAGGAGAAGGCGCCAAGGCGAGGCCGCAACAAGGAGACGTCGAGCCGAGTGGTCAAGAAAATAAGAGTTCCACATTTTTTAAAAAATGAACAAGCAAGAGGACTGCCTGCTTATTACTCACTCAGATCATCGTGGATCCGTACGGTTACAGTTTTTAAGTTTTAGCTATTAATATATGGTAAGGTATATAAATTGTCTGTATAAAAATATTATCATTAGATTTATCTTATAAAAGTATATTTGTATAGGGCCCACAGATCATGACCATGATGCCCACACTCCTTGTATTGTATATACTCCTATATTTCAACAGTGAAATACGGATTGGAGAATGCATTTTGCTGTCTTACATTAAGAACAGGATGGCCACGAGGCCGAGAAGAAAGCAGGCCGTGAGGCCTAAAAGAAAACAGGCCGGGGGAGGGTATGTACAAGGGAGGAATTGTTGTAAGTGTTTTGCCCCCGGCAAAACTGGAGGCACTAGCCTCCTCCCTAATTTTGGCAAACAGAACCATTGGTACGGTCGCTTTGCGTTGAAAAGCTCTAGCGTTTCGTCTTTTTTTTTTTCGGATTTCCCAAAGAGATTAAGATGACCACTGAGGCTAATGCCCTCCTTGGTGCACATAAGCTGTCGGTGTTTGTCCTGCAATCCGCGACGGTCGCACTTGGAGGCCACTGGCCGGTCGAAAAGGCAAACACTTATATATAAACCTAGGAGTTCTAATGGTATCACCTCAGTTAATCATTTTGCGCGAAACGAGAACGAAAATGTAAATGAATTGCTACATGTACATAATCTATCCGGTTTAAGCTGATTTAAACCCTAGGGCATTACAATTCTCTAGCTAGACATCCCCGTGCCACGTCGCTTTAGCTCGTTCTTGGCTCGGCACGTGTACGTGCGTTAGGAGCGCTCTTGCCGGTCGCCGTGGTTTCCGGACGCAGCCGACACGTGCTTTCGCGTTACGAACCTCTTACCGGTCGGTTTGCTGCCTGCCTGTGCACCTAGCGCGGCGCCACGCTGCGCTTCCGCAGCCAGTTAATCTGACCAGCTGCCTGGCCGTTTCCACAGGAGCACGTATTATACTGTCCTTGGAGGCCGTAGTAAATCGCGCCATGTGCGAGCAGGACCGAGCTAGAGATATATATATATCACGTACGCCCTTTGGGCATGTGTTAACTAGCTGCTCTTCGACCGTCGTCCCGGACGTGACATATGATACATCGGCTTTGCTACTCAATTAAAATTTTTATCGCTTTTGACCTGGAGTCTTGGCGTGATTGTACTCTTTTCTCCGTGCCCGCCTACGATGAGTACGTACGCCCTTGGGGCACGGAGTGAGCACATCAGCTAAGCGACTCAGGGGCGAGTGGTTGCACATGGAACCCTTCACAGAAATCACGGCTCTCAGCTCACAAACGCTAGCTCGAGGTATTAGGTTGAACACAAGGGCCTGCCCGGCCTGTGCATTCCGGCCGCGACGAACTCCGAGGTATCAGATATGCGTGTACAACGAAGAGGACTAGAGGAGCTAGGGACCATGTATGCTCTGCAGGCTCTGCTGGGAGCGAGGTACTCTACGTGCTCTGCTGATAGATCAAGTGCTGACCTAACCATGCATGTGATATGTGGCGGTGGCATTTGGCTTCGGACCGACCCCCTTGTCCACGTACGGTCGCCGGGCGGGACCCCCTAAACTCAGCGCGCGACGTACGTGTGCGCTAGCTAGCTGCGACTCGATCGTCCGTGCATGTCTATGTCCGGCCTGTTGGATCAGCCCAGGGAAGAAACGTATACAAGTAGTCAAGTAGAGAACGAATAAATACATATGGAATTTCTTTTTCGGTAACACATGTCTTTTCTATCTTCCTCTTCTATTCACTTAATTTTCTCATATTAGTCTATAAATTATATGGCTTAAATAGATACAACTCTCCATCGCACATACAAGATTCACCCACGCACTAGGTTTTGTATCACATAGCTCTTCTCGTGATCCGATTTTGCCGGCCACGATCCCTACGACTTAGCGCACACCACACACTAACTGAAAGACTCGCTCCACAAACCAACTAACACAGTTGTGGATACAATAACGGCAGACATTAGCCGCTACATGACCAAATTTCACGACCACATCTCCTCCACCAACTTCGAGTCGATGACCACGACATCTTGACCACGGCGCATGCCGTGCCACGTCTTGATTGCATCCCATCGCAACCTCCTTCTCGTAGGAAGACATGACCTCTCACGCGGCCGGTAGATGTCGTACAAAGCCATCCGATCCTTCGATACTCCAGACGCTAGGCTCCACTTCTTCCCATATGAGAACACAACGATCTTCATTGTCCAAATCGTGTAGTTCATGCAAGTAGCTCCGTTTCACCACCACCTACGAGTTGGACGGACTAGCTTGCAGCATACCTCGAACTGCGGACGGATACACACTTTTTCCTTCCCTCGGTATCTTCTCCGACTCATGGGAACCTGTTCTAATACCAATTGTTAGGCCAGACTAGGAAAAACGCACACGAGTGGAGAACGATTAAACACATGATAGACTTCTTTTTTGGCAACACACACATTTTCTATATTCCTCTTCTATTCACTTAATTTTCTCAAATTGCTCTATAGATTGCATCGCTTAATTAGACACGATCATGCCGTACATGCAGGCCACTTATGCACTACAACCATTGATCTAGTTTTACAGATCACGATCCCTATGACTGGGCGCACACTACGCACTAACCGAAAGACTCGCTCCACTAATCAACTAACACAGCTAATGGATACAACTGTTGCAAACACACTGCTATCTGAACAAGTCTACGACCACACACAGACCTGACCAACTTTGAGTCTTTCAACCACGGTACTCCTACCACGGCGTCTCGACCACGGCTCTTGACCACGGTCTCTCTGACTACTACGATCGATTCATCTTGTAGATACGACCGATTCACTGTAGCTATGGCGGTTCACTTGTAGATCGATTTACTACGGTTCGACTCCACGACCACGGTCTCGACGGCTCTTTGACCACCGCTCGACTACGATCTTGATTCTTTGGCTGTCTCGATCGGTTCTCTCAGAACTCGGGGGGTCTTCGACTTCTAGACGTATTCAAACACACGGGTACTCGACACATAATTACACAGTACTCTAACACACTGAACAATCGACACACAACTACATAATATTCGAATACACCGAATACGGCCACTAACAATAACACCCAACACGGCCGGTCACACCACCCACCACGTGCCGGTCAGGCTGATGGCGCTGCATGCCAGCACATGCGCACGCTGAAGCTGGAGTACCGCATCAGCACACGCATGCATGCTCCAAACTCGGTTCGCAAAAGCTGCAGGGGAGCATGCATGCGTGCAGATTCGGGGCCGGAGCAAAAGGCTGGGCTGGCCGCAGCGGCCAGATCGATCGGCGTTATGCCATGTTAGGTCCTGAAATCTGACCGGTGGCACCGTAGGCCAGCGCTATCGACCGGCCGGCCCGGCAGTCTCCGGCCGGACTCCACACCGCCTCCAGCTTTAAAACGTACGGGCGGCCGAAAGACGCACAAGTGGCTCGCGTTACTTTCGAGCAAACCACCGTGCTTTGCATCGCAAAGGACGTTGCCTCGGTCGTTTTACAGGGCACGAACGTACCACTCTCACGTGGCGGTACAAGATTTTTCGTAAACAAGCAGGCGCCTTGGAACTCGCGCACGAGGCCGGCCGTCTGATTGATTCCTGCAGCCTGTCAGTCCCAGAGAATTCTTGTCCTATCTGTACTCTCTTTTTTTTTTTTTTTGCGCTCTCGCTCTCGAACCCAACCCGCCCACATGGGCTTCTTGGAGCTTGCCCACTCTGACCCCTGCCTTTTCATCTCCAGTGGAGGTTGCTGTTACCGAACGCTGTGCTCCTTGTCGTTTCCTTTCATGGACGTTTGTTGAACTTTTGCTGAAAGAATGTTAAGGGATTCCCAAAAAAAAAAAAGCACAGTCATTATTAGATTCTATTTCTAAAAGTAGAGGTTAATATAAACATCTTGGTTTGCTATAAGACGCACGGCTTGGCGAGGAAGACGGGTCGCAATTAGCCATTACTATTTATCTACTGGAGCGTGCAGGACGCAACACGACCACGAATTATTTTTATTTTCATGGACCCGGCTCCTTGTAATAGTGCGTATTTTATATTTTATTATATCATAGTTTCATAAGATTCTATTTCTAAAAGTATTAATATAAACATCTCGGTTTCTATAAGTCGTTTCTATTAGCCATTACTATTTATCAATCATTATTTTTTATTTTCACATATTGTAACGTCCGTATGAATATTATAGTATATTTTATTGTATCATATTTCTTATATAATACATTACTATTCGTCGGTTACTACTATTCATCCACCACAACCAAAGGCCATCATAAACAAGCCCTAAATTTCTGGATCCACTCACAGGCCACCATCCGCCAAAACATGGAGCAGCTTTCTCTCATCTTCCATTTGCAGATAGTAAATCTTTTGACACGAAGTAATGGGAGTGGTTAAACGCATGGATCTCAAGTGCGTGCAAATTGTTGGCCACGGAAGCCGAAAGCACGTCGATCTATTCGCAACAAGACAACGCGAACGGGAACTAGCTAGATTCACGTAGGACAACGAGCCGCTTAATTAAGCAATTTCCATTTTTTTTCCCCGGTGCAACTGTACTTCCTATCTCAACAATGCTGCGCTTATTCTCTCATGCTGATGGCTCTTGGAATACCTAACAGAGAACAGGGTGTGGAAGAGCATCCAACTCCCCTTCTCTTATGTCATAGTTACCACTTGACGGGCCTGTTCGGCAGGTGACAAGTCGGACGGTTTTTGACTTTTGCTGCAGTACTTAACTTTCAAACGGAATATTTTCTCAAGATAGGGTCTACAAATTAAACGTAGTACACGTTAAAAGCCTAACATCTGTACCAGCCAAAATCGTAAGTGAGTATCGGTCTCTCCGTAATATATACTGTAGACAGCTAAAATTCAAAAATTTCAGTCCAAAACCATAACCCGCAGCCAAAAAAAACACCCCCGACATGTCTATCAACGCCATGTCATCTCCCATGCCAGCATAAGAACACCCCAGATAAAAAAAATTAATCACCAAACCATTTGTTTTGTTGACAAAAGGCTTGTCGAAAAGTATAGAATAAATCACTTTTCTTCCATCAAAAAGTGGACAAATGGCCCTGAAAAAGTACATAACAGATCAGCTTGTCGAGTTTTCTTGTGTAAGTAGATATATAGTAGATGAACCACTGAAAAAACCATGTCATCCTTTTGTTCCCTTGTAGAACAACACAAGCCAAATCAAGAAACCAGAAAGGAGGGGAAAAGAAGCCATGGATTTGAGCGGCAGTCTGTCTCATCAACCTGCTGCCTACTCCATAGATGTAAAATCGAAGCCCTAGGTCATAACCTATCCTTTCCATCAGTGCAAGTTCATGTGTGGACAGGCTACAAGAGCTGTTCCCGTGATGTAATTGCCCACCAAACCAGGACAGTCCATAAGCCAGTGTGTTGCTCAAGTGTTTCTTACTACTGGTATTTCTGGAAATACTCACCTACCTGGATGCCCGGCCAAAAGGAAAATGTTTGAAATGCTGTTGATAGTAGTATCATATGTCATTTTCCTCTTATTTAGTGCTCCTTTTTAAGGCGCTAATTAAGGTAGTCCCACCAGATCCACCAAAACACTACAGTACGACGCTTTTGATGTAATTGCGAAGGAAGAGTTGGTCCAAAGAAATGGTTTGTTTCCAGTGGAGATCAGCAACCATGCGTACAGGGGTGGAACCGTATCTCGAGCAGGGTAGACTTCAGCTTAGGGTGTAAAAAATATATAGTGTACAGTTTGGATAAATTTAGTCTAGTCTGATTAATATTTTCATGATCCAGTCCAGATAGCTTAGATCATTTCATCACTGAACTTAGAACATAACTAAATTCTGCTTTCGCCACTGCATGAGTACATGAACCGCTACAAGAACCAACATATCAAGCTCCATACACATGATGGTTTCTGCGAATTGCGATTGATTCACAGTGTTATCTTACACTCAAGGCAAGCCAATTAATTAAACATCGAGTTGGTCCTTTTAAGGGAAACATGTGTTTTCCCCTCTTTTTTGCCGGTAAAGCGGATGAAAAGGCGTACGTCGAGGAGCCATGTGCGCAGACACGGAATGCCTTGGAAGAGTGTATAGGCAAGTGGCACGTAGTACATTTGGAAGGTACTTGTACAAATGCAACCGTACGACAAGGAGAGGACTTGACTCAAATAAAGGAGCCGAAAGAAAGTGGCCTCATGTATGTGCAGCAGTGAAGCCCTGTGGATCCGACGAGAAGTCTGCATCATCACCACCGGCATCGATCGCCGCCGTCGGTGCGGGATCCGGCGGCCGGATCCGCGCCAGCTTGGCACAAGATTACTGGGCTAGGAGGAGGGCGGTGCAGCGTGACACCTCGCTCGGGTCAGGATCTGGACCACACCACAGTACACAAAGCCAAGGAAGGGTCCCCTTCTTCAATCATTTGCACAAATGCGCTCTGCAGATGGATGCATAATCCAGTGGACGCACATTGCACAGCCAAAAGAGTCTGTGACTGTGGGTCTGTTCTCTACCTCACAAGTCAGTAGCTTTTAGTTTTTGCTATAATATCTAACTTTTAAACGGAGTATTTTCTTAAAACGGAGTTTACAAATTAAACGATCTACACGTTAAAAGCCCAACATTTATACCAGCCAAAATCGTAAATGAGTATTTATCTCTTCGTAATCTATACCGTAAACAACCAAAATTCAAAAATTTCAACCAAAAATCAAAAGCCACACCGAAAAGAACATACCCTGTATATGCTGGCTTGTGGTACACATACATGGCATGGGGTAGACCTATGTATCTATTACTCTATCATGCTTGGAGTAGCTGGCATCTTTGCTCGTACATGGGCAGATTGATTAATATGTCTTTGTATACACTCGACGCATGGAAAGGTTTTTGTCAGTGCATGGAGCCGGGTGACACGTAGGGGATCAGCCTCAGGTCATATTCAGTACTTCTTTTTGTTTCTGTACGTACGAGTAAGATCATCAATGCTAGCCTGTGCTTTTCGTTTTTCTTTTCTTTTATGAGGAACAGATCAATTCGGTGATGGACATCTTATCTGGATAGTTTGGGTGCCTGTTCAGCCGAGCAATAAAGGTCGATCGATCGAGTAAAGATATATCAACTTACAGATATATAAAAGCTTTACTTCGAGAAAAGAAAAAAATAGTTCCAGACAAGGCTAAAACATTTAGGTGCTGGTACCTTCTTCAGATTTCCCGGGTGCTATTATTCCTATAGGCTACGGGTTAACCTGATAAACCACTATGTCAACGATTTTGTAGTTGATATTAGAGTGTAAACAAGAATAGACTACGACCAAGACTGTGTGGGTATAGGATTCCTTCTTTTAAACTGTCACTTATAGCTTATGACTTAAATTTTTAAATTTTGACTGTGCGCAAGAGGCAGTGCGTAAAGAAAAATAGTTGTTTGTGATTTTGGATAATACAGCTGAACTTAGTACACTTTTTACTACAATTTTCCCGATAATTCCGTATTGAAAAAACACACCGTTTGAAAACTAATCACTATAGTATAAATTACAAGTCACAAGTTATAAATTGAAAAGAACTCACCATAGTATGTTTAATGCTTTGAATGTATTATATAAAATGTTGGACGATAAAAAAAATAAGCGTGCGTTACAATGCCTTGTATCTATGCGACTGGGTCTTATACAGCATCAAAGGGGTTGCAATTGCAACCAATGGAGAGATGCATTTGGTTCTAGAATTAGCATATGTTGTCAACGGTTGTTGTCAGTGACCCAAATGTGTTAGTAGCTCTAAATCTTCTGTACGTGTAAATTCATGATAGACCAAAACAGTCAGAGAATGGACCCATAATATACTAACCGTCTCTCCTAGTGGTATTATATTGGTCTAAGTTAGACTATGTACGAGGTATACTTGTGTCCATGGTGGATTTCATTGACCAAGTCGGATATTCGAGTAGAGGGTCTACTCGAGATGTTTCGATCAGTAATATTTATGGTAAGCTATTAATCATACACTATTTAGTCCTCGTAAGATGTAATTAAAACGCATCAGATGTTTGACCATTACGCAATTACTAATAGACAATTACCTTCCAGACGATAGCCAGACATATACACAATTAACTCTCCTGACTGACCTCGAAAGCCTAAATCTAATTGCACAAAATTAGGGCTCCGTTTATTTTAGTTTAAGTTTCTGATTTTTGACTTATTTTTTACTATTTATAAATTTTATTTGTCTTTTTAGCTTTTTGAGCTTTTTTTGTCGGTTTTTTTTCCGTATTCATTTGCATCGTCCGTGATGGGTTAACCTATTTTTCATTTTTAAATTTTTTAAATTTAGTTACATCAAATAAATCATCATCAACTACAGTGCAATTTTATTTTAGTTTAAGTTTCTGACTTTTGACTTATTTTTTACTATTTATAAAATTTATTTTTTTTGGCTTTTTAGCTTTTTTGAGTTTTTTTGTCGGTTTTTTCTGTATTCATTTGTATCGTCCGTGATGGGTTAACCTATTTTTTCATTTTTAAATTTTTTAAATTTAGTTTCTTCAAATAAATCATCATCAACTACCGTGTAATTTAAATCAGTTATAGTACAATTTCAATCATAAATCAATTTATTTCAATCCAACCAAGCGGCACGTAGATTATGCAACTGGTCTTATTTTTCATCAAGCACGTGCACATCTGGTTCAGCTTCTTGATTACGTATGTAATCTGGACGGTCGAACTGGGATTGGACTGCCCAGGTGTGATCCAACGTCTGGGGTGAACCATGGTAGAAACATCACTAGGCAACCTATGCGCAAATAGGAATATGCATAGCCGCATAGGCGCCTACCCAACGAAAATAATAATGCCATGAAACTATATGTATATGTGCAGTCAGAGCAAGTTGCAATTTTCATCTCTTTTTAAGTCATACTTGAGTCTATTTTAGTGCAAAATCAATCTGGAGGAAATAAACAAATGGCAGTGAATGTAGTTAAGATGAGTTTAAAAGTATTTGATCTCTAATCACGTGCAGCAAGTGCACTGTGAGGTAAAATAGGGAACAGAGTAATACATGAAAGGGAGGTTGGAACAGTGCTAGTAGTGTAACAGCTAGATGAATCTACCATAATTACAAAACCTGATGCCCTCATCATTGCGTGCCATTTTTAAATTAGCTCGCAGGTTCGAAAATTCTGGGTATGATTCGTTGGAATTTGAGGAGAAGCCGATCTATGGAGTTCAAAAATGCTTCTAAAACAGAAGACCCGGCAGTGAAAGTGCATGTGGGTTTCCTGCCCAAGCCAATTATAAACAACGGTCATCTTTTATTCAACTTCAGAAAAGACGGATCAAATTGAGGGTCTGTTTGGGTGCGGCTGCGGCTTATGACTTTTGGCTGAAAGTTTTAAATTTTGGCTATTTACGGTACAGATTACAGAAAGATAGATACTCACTTGCGATTTTGGCTGGTACAGATGTTGGGCTTTTAACGTGTAGATCGTTTAACTTGTAAACCCCGTCTTGAAAAAATACTTCGTTTAAAAGTTGAACAATGGCGTTGAACAACCTATTACCTCAGTAATCCCTCTTACAGTGGAAGAATAACAAACTCGCAATATGTTGCTCTGAAATTGAATCTTGATACTGTTGATAATGATACAAAAAAAACTTCTGATGAGAATAAATTTCTACAGCCGCGCCTGCATGCGCGTGCGCGCGGTATTCTCTGCGCAAGGGTCTTGCTGGATCGGTCTGATTTGACTAGAGGAAAGAAATTCGAAGGCATAGAATATTAGAGCTGCTCGATTCTTTTTCCAAAGTAGAATCCATGACAGGGACCTTGGGATCTCATTCCTTCTCCACTTGCCAATAATTTGTCTCACTAACTGTACAAGACTAATTTGTCTCACTTTACCAAAGTAGAAATAGATTTTCCGAAACGGTTTATTGGTATTCGGTTCGTTCGCACAACTGTACAAGCGTATATGTTAGAGCAAGAAATTATCAGCCGCGGTCGAAAAGAATCTATCCTACTACTTGCACCGGCTATGCAAACTTTGAGGACCCGTTCGGACCTATAACGTGATAATCTCTATTTCTGCGAAAATTAAACTGGTTCCCACCAATTTCTCATGTTTCAAGGAGGTCCTAGTGTTGATTTGTGATCCAAATTCTATACATCAATTAGGCCAGCTTCTGGACGGAGCGTAGCGGAGGCCCGTCGCCGGAGGCTTAGGGCCTGAAGCGGCCCATTGTGCAAGGCCCGTGCACCCGAGGGGCGCTGGGGGGCGGGGTAAGCTCCCGCAGTATGGATCCTAGTCTAATTAGGTTTCCCTGATATATATATTTCCTGTAAGCCACCGTTTGGGATAAGAGATTAGAGTTGTAAATCCCCGGCGTTGTAACCTCACCCCGATATAGTGAAGATTGTTGCTGGCTGGCGCCCGTGGTTTTTTCCCTCTCGCATTGGGAGGGTTTTCCACGTTAAAATCTCGTGTCTCTCTGCGATCAATCTTGTTTACTTCGTCGTTCCTCCGCCGTCGCGTGTAACAAGTGGTATCAGAGCTGAGGTTCTTCAGATCGGGCATCGCGATGGCGTCGATGAAGTTTGATCTACCGCTACTCGACTACAAGACGAGATTCTCGCTGTGGCAAGTGAAGATGAGGGCGATACTCGCCCAATCACAGGATCTGGATGAGGCCCTAGATTGCTTCGGGAAGAAGATGAAGGATCAATGGACTCCTGAGGAGAAATGTAAAGATCGTAAGGCTATGTCGCTCATTCAACTTCATCTTTCTAATGATATCTTGCAAGAAGTGATGCAGGTGGAAACTGCTGTAGAACTTTGGTTGAAACTGGAATCGATCTGCATGTCAAAAGATCTCACCAGTAAGATGCACATGAAGATGAATTTGTTCTCGCACAAGTTGCAGGAGGGAGGATCGGTGATGAACCACATATCGGTCTTTAAGGAGATCGTGGCCGATCTGTTATCCATGGAGGTAAAATTTGATGATGAGGATTTAGGTCTTCTGTTACTATGCTCACTGCCCAGTTCATATTCAAATTTCCGTGACACCATATTGTTAAGCCGTGATGAACTAACCCTAGCGGAGGTTTATGAGGCGCTCCAGAGTAAGGAGAAGATGAAAGGTATGGTGCAGGGTGAGCCGTCGTCCTCCAAGGGCGAGGCGTTGCAGGTCGAGGCGGTTGAGCGAAGTCCTATGATAACAACAATCGCGACAAGAGCCAGCATGGTAGAGGACGTTCAAAGTCCAGGGATAAGAAGTTCTGCAAGTACTGCAAGAAAACGAACCACTTCATCGAGGATTGCTATAAGGTAAAGAATAAGGAGAAGAGGAATGCTGCATACCAACAGAAAAATAAATCTGAAGGTAATGCCTCTGTTGTCTCCGGTGCTGATAGTATTGATTCTGGAGATTGCCTTGTCGTATTTGCTGGTTGTGTTGCTGGTCATGATGAATGGTTACTCGATTCAGCATGTTCATTTCATATCTGCATTAACAGAGAATGGTTTAGTTCTTATAAGCCTGTGCAGAATGGAGATGTCGTTCGCATGGGAGATGACAACCCATGTGAGATCGTGGGCATTGGATCTGTTCAGATCAGGACACATGATGGCATGGTTCGCAGGCTGGACAATGTGCGACATATACCAAGGATGGCAAGAAATCTCATCTCCCTCAGCACACTCGATGATGATGGTTACAAGTACTCCGCTTCAGGTGGAGTTTTAAAGGTATCAAGAGGTTCTCTCGTTTACATGATTGGTGATATGAATTCTGCCAAGTTATATGTGCTTAGAGGAAGTACATTGCGTGTTTCCGCTACGGCTGCTACTGTCTCTGATAATAATACTAACCTCTGGCATAAGCGTCTTGGACACATGAGTGAACTTGGTATGGCAGAATTGATGAAGAGGAACTCTTTGGATGGTGCACTCGAGTAAGATGAACTTCGTGAGCCTTGCATTTTGGTAAGCACAAGAGGGTAAAGTTCAATGCCTCGGTACATCGCTCCAAAGGTATTCTTGAGTATGTACATGCTGATTTGTGGGGGCCTTCTCGTAAGACCTCGTATGGTGGTGCAAATTATATGCTTACTATCATTGATGATTACTCTAGAAAAGTGTGGCCTTATTTTACGAAGGTAAAGATGATACATTTCTTTGCTTTTAGAGAGTGGAAAGTAATGATAGAAAGACAAACCGAGAAGAAGGTAAAGCGCCCGTCGATAATGGTGGTGAATTTTGCTCGCATGAGTTTAATGATTATTGCGGAAGGAAGGCATTGTGAGGCATCACACCATCCCGTACACTCCGCAGCAGAATGGTGTGGTGGCGCATGAACGTAACCATCATATCGAAGGCTCGTTGCATCTTGTCCAACAAAAGATGAGCAAGCGTTTTTGGCGAGGCCGCCAACACCGCATGCTATTTGATCAACAGGTCGCCTTCTATTCCACTCAACAAGAAAACTCCTATTGAGGTATGGTCTGGTACATCTGCTGATTATTCACAGCTGAGAGTTTTTGGTTGCACTGCTTATGCTCATGTTGATAATGGAAAATTGGAGCCTAGAGCTATTAAGTGTCTGTTTCTTGGTTATGGTTCTGGAGTAAAAGGATATAAGCTATGGAATCCTGAAACAAAAAGGACTTTCATGAGCAGAAGTGTTGTTTTTAATGAATCTGTGATGTTTAATGACAGTTTACCCATAGATAGTGTATCAGACAGATCTGATGATGAGCAGCAGAATATGAGCGTGCAAGTGGAGCACGTGGATGATCAGGAAGATGAATTTATTGATGATACTATTGATACTGTTCAGCACTTATCTCCTATTTTGCAGCAAGACGATCAGCCTATTGCACTTCGCAGAGAAAAGAGGAGTTGTGGTCCTCGATCCCGATTAATTGAAGAGTGTAATTTGATTCATTATGCTCTTAGTTGTGCTGAACAGGTGGTGAACACTCATGAACCGGCCACGTACACTGAAGCCATTGTTTCTGGAGATCATGAGAAGTGGATCTCAGCTATGCAAGAAGAAATGCAGTCCCTGGAGAAAAATGGCACATGGGACGTGGTGCGCTTGCCTATAAATAAGAAGACCGTGCGTTGCAAATGGATCTTCAAGAGGAAGGAGGGTCTATCTCCTAGTGAGCCTCCAAGATTTAAGGCAAGGTTAGTAGCTAAAGGCTTGATCGATTCAGTGTTGATTACAATGATGTGTTCTCCCAGGTTGTGAAGCATAGCTCAATCCGTACATTCTTTAGTATTGTTGCTATGCGTGATCTTGAGCTTGAGCAGCTAGATGTGAAGACAGCATTCTTGCATGGAGATCTTGAGGAGGAGATATACATGGACCAGCCAGAAGGGTTCATAGTGCCTGGTAAGGAGGATCATGTTTGCAAATTGAAGAAGTCCTTATATGGTTTGAAACAGTCTCCTCGTCAGTGGTATAAGAGGTTTGATTCATTTATGTTATCAAATAACTTTAAAAGATCTGATTATGATAGCTGTGTCTACATTAAATTTGTTGATGGATCACCTATATACTTGCTATTATATGTTGATGATATGCTGATTGCTGCCAAGAGTAAGAAAGAAATCACTGCATTGAAGGCTCAGTTGAGCAGTGAATTTGAGATGAAGGATCTTGGTGCTGCTAAGAAAATTCTAGGTATGGAAATTACTAGAGACCGTGCTTCTGGTTTATTGTTTCTTAGTCAGCAAAATTATATTCAGAAAGTGCTTCATCGTTTCAACATGCATGATTCAAAGCTGTTATTAGTACTCCCATTGCACCTCACTTTAAATTGTCGACTTCACAATGTCCTAGCGATGAGGAGGTTGAGTACATGTCCAGAGTTCCGTATGCTAGTGCTGTTGGGTCTTTGATGTATGCCATGGTTTGCTCTCGTCCGGATTTATCTTATGCTATGAGTGTGGTCAGTAGATATATGGCTAATCCTGGTAAAGAGCATTGGAAGGCCGTTCAGTGGATTTTCAGGTACATGCAAGGCACATCGAATGCTTGTTTGAAGTTTGGCAGAACTGAAAAGGAACTTGTTGGCTATGTTGATTCAGATTATGCTGGTGATCTGGATAAGCGTAGGTCGCTCACAGGTTATGTATTTACCATTGGGGGTTGTGCTGTGAGCTGGAAGGCACATTTGCAGGATGTTGTTGCGCTGTCCACCACTGAAGCAGAATATATGGCTATTTGTGAAGCAAGTAAAGAGTCAGTTTGGCTGAAAGGTTTGTTTGCTGAGCTTGCTGGATTTGATTCTTGCATTAACTGTTTTGTGACGACCGAGTGCAATTTATCTCACTAAAGATCAGATGTTTCATGAGAGGACAAAGCACATTGAGATTAAATATAATTATGTCAGAGATATTGTTGCAAAGGGTAAGCTAAAGGTATGCAAGATTAGCACTCATGAAAATCCTGCTGATATGTTGACAAAGCCAGTTCCTGTTGCTAAGTTTGAGCTTTGCTCAAGCTTAGTTGGTATTACAGCTTAGCCCAAGAGGCTGTGTGGCGCCGAAAGTATTGCTTTCTTTGTTGTGTTCAGGGTGAAGGATTGATTTATGCTACAGGAAGGAATTTGTCTCAAGGTGGAGTATGTTGATTTGTGATCCAAATTCTATACATCAATTAGGCCGACTTCGGGCGGAGCGTAGCGAGGCCGTCAGCCGAGGCTTAGGGCCTGAAGCGGCCCATTGTGCAAGGCCGTGCACCTGGGGCGCTGGGGGTGCGGAAGCGAGCCCGGTATGGATCCTAGTCTAATTAGGTTTCCCTAATATATATATATTTCCTGTAAGCCACCGTTTGGGATAAGAGATTAGAGTTGTAAATCCTCGGCGTTGTAACCTCACCCCGATATAGTGAAGATTGTTGCTGGCTGGCGCCCGTGGTTTTTTCCCTCTCGCATTGGGAGGGTTTTCCACGTTAAAATCTCGTGTCTCTCTGCGATTGATCTTGTTTACTTCGTCGTTCCTCCGCCGTCGCGTGTAACACCTAGTAGTTTTTTTTTTCTATCGCTTTGCTAGCGTCAAGGGTTAGTTTGCATTATCAAACTCAAAATTTGGACAGACAACGTTACCACTTACCACTGATCAGTAGAGAAGAAGTTAGTTAACCTGCGGTGAAAATGAAGTGCCAGTGATTCTTTAAATATTACTATCACTGATCAGTGGAGAAAAGAGATTAACTGCAAGGGCGAGGCAGTTCGGCTTCGATCTTGCCCTGCAACCCTTTTATTTTTCCTTCTTTTCGTAAAGGAATGCCGCCTTTAATATATTTAACTCGGCCCGAATGATTCGTGGTCACGTGATGCAGCGGGAATATAAGAATGTTGGTTAGCCCGTTCCTTCAAATGATTTGATACATGCAACTGGCCAAAGTCAGAGATACCAGAGTTTTTTTCTAAGATGTTTAATTAAAAAATATTATAAATAATATAAAGAAAAAATAAAACAAGTGGTTAATTTCTTCTCACTCTCTTCTTCGGCACGCAAGCAAGACTGCATCGTTTGACTTGTCAAGAATTGCAGGCACTTTTACGACTACGTACGAACTATGTAGGAGCAGAGGTTGACTGTTGAAACTGAAGCTATTTTTGGACTCGTTGCTATACAACTTAGGGTGTTCCTATGATATTTTACTTCTGGCTTCTGTTCTCCTCTCAATTCGAGAATAAAATAGATAGTTACGGACGTATTATGTACTTTATTTTTTTGTTTCTGTCTCGTATATATATCTCTCATCTTTTCTTCTGAAAACATTTTTTACAGCGATCACTAATTATTTCTACTCAATAGCCATTGGGCGCAGACAATGCCAACACCCCCAACGTTGGATACGCCGATAAAACTAGGACATCGTTTCTCTGACAGGTGAGTTTGGCCGTGAGTAAACACAGACCCGTCTGCGCCCCTCCTGACCGCAGGAATCGCTAGTACCAAATACAACAGCACCGCTATAAGATCGTACTCTACGTACAGTAGCAGCTGCATGCAGTAACACCAACAACTACTAAAGAAACGAGCTCTCTTCTTCCGTTCGCTCTGTACGTGAGTACATGGAGAACCGGAGACGGTCTAGTACGGGCTCATGAAGATGGCCGTGACCTGGGACCATCCCCGTCGACATCCTCGCCGGCCGCCACCGCCATAAAAAGGTCCAGAACATCCATGCTCTATCTGTTCATGGGCGCCTGTCCATGCAGGCTTTCCACCTAGTTGAGCAATTTCTGTGGGTCACAATTCTGTCCTTGAGTAATAGCAGTGGTCGTCGAGCAAACCATAGTAGCAAAGACCATCAGATTGGGTCGCTGGATGAGTTCTCGAGGTGAACATCATGAGAGACTCGTTCGTTCTCTGCGGGCAGCGGCTATGTTTTATGATTTAAAATTTCAAGTTCTAATTATTTATAAGAGAATATAAAAAAATAGATATTTATATATAATTTTGACTAGTATAGTTGTAATCAATATACTACTTACTACAGTCAATTTATAGATACCGTTTTGAAAAAGCGAGTTACTGTAATATAAATCATAAGCAAAAAAAATGAGGATCATTGGATCTAGATGGTACAGCGAGAGTGATATTTACCGTGTTAAATTTACTTTTACGGATCTGGAACTCGAGAGATCATTTCATTTCACCGTCCCTCTCATCTCCGCCGAGCCAGTGAGGCCGTTATTTCTACGGTCTAGTGAGTAGTGACTGCTGCTTTTTTTACGGGTGGCTGTGGTGCCCCTTATCCCGCTGCATGTTTTACCCTGGGGAGTCTGGCACTGTACATACAGTAAAGCCAATTTTGACAATTTGACTGACACCCAGGTAAAAACCACCGCTACAAAAAAATCACGTCCATGTTACTGCCAACTCTGCGTCACCGTGCGTTCCTCTATTTGCAATTATTGGTTACGTTCTATTCAGACGACTTGCCGGAACGTGCATAGTTCACCCGCGCCGCTCGTACTTGTTTGGCCGACGGATTTCTGAGGCATAGCAAGAACATGCACCGATGGCAGCATAGTACTGGAATTTCGAAACTGGTTTGGATATAGACGATTAAGGATACTTTTTATAAGGTTTTCCCTGCCATAGACTGAAACTTTGCTATCACAAATAGCAAGGATCTAAAATATTGAGCAAAGACTAATTAATGTATATAGTTTCAAGGGTGATATACTATATCATGTGCGCGCTTGCGCTATGGCAAAAAACTATTAACCGTAGTTGAAAAGAACACACCCTACATTTTAAAAAGCAAATGACAAAAAATATTATATTTTCTTTTTCTCACCGAGTAACTACAGGCCGTTGGATTGGGGTTACACATCCAATGGCTAAAATTCTCTCCACTCCGCCTATTTATTTGTTTGCCCATCTCATCCGGCCCTTTCCCATCCACTTCTCTCCTCGGTGTTGTAATCCCTTTCCCCTCCTCTCGTTGTTACCTTTGCAACACCAGGCGTGCCTCGATGCGCTTCCATGTGCTATCCTCCTTCCTTCGTCACTTCTCACTTCCTTCGGCAGCAACTATCACCATAGCTAGCATCGCCCCTTGTAGCCACCTACTACTTCCTCTTGCAGCCACAGCCGTCCCTCACCACTGACACCCTTTGATCTACGAGATCTAGGGCCAAGCGGATGGGTGAATATGTAAATGTTTTATACTCTAGATCTTGCCACTTATTATTGGCTATTGTTAATGTACCATCATAGTTGCTATCCCGTCAAATATATAAAAAGGTACTTTCTTTTCTTTGAGCAATTTTCGTATTCATGGAATTTCACAAACTCACTTCATAAAAGTTTTGTTGATCCAAACACCTAAATACACAATGAAGGAAAACATTGCCACATGAGCATCTGCTTCTGAATTCCCTGATTGACAAGCATGGAAACAAAAACCACTAGCATATCACAACTCAGTACTCTGATTTATGTTCACAACAAACACACATCTCATTGACGGTCACGCAGAACCACTACACTACGAGCTCACACTTTGCTCTAATATACCCCCACAACCGCCCCAGAACAAATTCCACGTCACTGACCCAGCCCAGAGAAAAAAGCAGCCAAGCAAACAAAAACCGAAACCAGAAAATACATAGAGGAGAACAAATACATGCAAAAAAGAAAAGGGGAAAACAGCTGTCCAGCAGCAGAGCTAGGGGGTGTTTTGGCTGGAGCTTTTAGCTAAAATGTAATAAGTAACGATAAAAAAGTAGTTTTTGAAATAAAATTTAAAAACAACTTTTAAAAGACATAGACATCGAGAAGACATGAGGTCGGACCGGCGATTTGAAAAAGCTGCTTTTCTAAACTGAGATACCGGGTCTGTTCTTTTTGGCTGAAACTTATGGCTTTTGGCTGCGATTTGTGACTTTTGAGTTGTTCGTGCGAGAGATTACAGAGTAAGAGAAACTCATGTACGGTTTTTTGCCAATATAAATAAGTCGGTACATTATGTACTATAATTAACTAGTAGACTCTATCTTAAAAAGATACCCCGTTTAAAACCTAGTTACTATAGAAAAGCCGAAAAATAACTTTTAGAAACTGAAAAGAACACCCCCTTGTTCTTTCCAGCTTTTGTGGGCGGCTTTTGGTTTTTGTATCTAACTTTTAAATGGAGTATTTTTCAAGACGGAATTTACAAGTTAATTGCGATGCTGCTTAAAACACATCACCTATCTTGACCAAAATCAGATACTCTGACGTTAAGCGAAGCCGAGAATGAAATTGAGGGTGGGCTGAACTATTTATAAGTCTAAACTAAGTTGACACAAAATTAGTCTTTTACTCTTATAAAATTTTAAATTCAAATAGAAATTATAAATTAAATGAAGACAAACAATGAAAAATAGAGAAATAGAAAGTAGGTACTTTAATAATAGAAAATGTCATGAGTGCGGAGTAGTGATAAGTCACTTATGTGTAAAACATATCAAAATTAGTGATATAATAGAAAATTATGAATGACAATGAAAATTTAGATCATATGAAACATACCAGAATTAAACTAATTTGAATCACGAGATAATAAAAACAAAAGACGGCATCTTTTTTCACACTTTATCCAATGTTCTTATCATTTTCACGGCGGGGCTCGGCGGCGGTGCACTCGGGCACGTGCAGACCACATCATCGCGGAGTGACGGTAGAGGGAGAAGATCAATCAGAGGTTCATCGAGCTCTCCACCGTCATCCTCGGACTCAAGAAGGTTCATATATATTTCACTTTCTTTCTTTTTTTCTTTGATTGATTATCTCTTCTTTAATTTTATGATTTTCACTGCTACTCATCCTCTTCGTCTTTATTTTTTTGATTTATATCTATATTATTTCACTTTCTTTCTTTCTTTGATTGACTGATTAGCTCTTCTTTAATTTATGATTTTCTCTTTTTCTCCTCCTCCTCGTCGTTGTCTTCTTTAATTTCATACTTATTATTAATCTTTTCATTAAAGAGAGCTAGCTTCTCTTTAGATTTATTAATTTTTCTCTATTTTTATTCTATATAAAATTGCCACCGGGGGAGGTGAGGCTGAAGCCTCACCAAGCATCCCCGGTGGCTACACCCCTGTATACGAGTATCTCTTTTTTAGTACTCTCTGTCATAAATAATCAAAATTCAAAAATTTCAGTGGAAACCTTAAGCCACCGCAAGAAAGAAGAATTTAAATCGGCTTCAAACTTTTTTAAAAACAGAGACCAAAACGCGAAGCCGTTTGAACACCGCCGCGGAGGAGCGAGGAGGGCCAATCGCCCCACCAAAAGGAAATCCAACCCTCCACGCCGGCGAGGCGACGGTCGTCAATGTACGGCTGTCTCCCCGTCCCTCGCCCCACCTCCACCCCTCTCTTCTCCCTCCACGTCAAAATTATTTTTCGGTGAAACCACCACACCGAAAGAGCAAGCGAGCCTCGATGCCTCGCCCTCCTCCATAACCCCGTCCATTCCCACCTTTCCTTTCCTTTTCCCCCTCGGAATCCCCCGCCGCCGTTGGTCTACACCCGCAGTCTCTCTCCCACTCGGCTCGCGCCGACGTACGAGCGGAGCAGAGCAGAGTGGCGCGGCGCGTGGCATGCGGTTGGGTTTTCACCGCGGGTTGAAAGTTCTGCGTGCGTCGCGACGAGCCGCTCCCCGCTGGCACCCGCACACCAAAAGGCGTAGATTCTCGCGCTCGCCTCCCGTCCCCTCCACCACCCCCTCCTCCCGTAGCCCAGATCTGCTCGCCTCCGCGCGCGGCCTCGCCTAGATTCGCCGCCACCATGCGGTTGCCGCCGCGGCGGCTGTGACAGAGCAAGGGGATAATAAGAGGGGGAAAAGTTGGTTTTTTTGTTCCCCCTCTCCTCGGCCGATGGGGTGCGGGCAGTCAAAGCTGGAGGAGGAGTACGCGGTGCAGCACTGCCGGGAGCGCTCCGAGCTGCTGGCCCTCGCCATCCGCCACCGCTACACGCTCGCCGACGCGCACCGCGCCTACTCCGAGTCGCTGCGGAACGTCGGCGCCGTGCTGCACGACTTCCTCCGCGGCGTCCAGACGCTGCCCCCACCGCCGCCCGAGCCCACGCTCCACCTCCCGGCCCATCGCAAGGGTGACAACCTCCCGGCCGCGTCGCCCTCCCCCGCCCCCGCCGTCGCCTCCTCCTCATCCGGGCAGCCGCCGCCCGTCGCCAAGAAGGTCCGAATCGCCCCCGATGACGATCACATCCACTTCCACTCCGACGAGGACTCCGATTTTGAGGATGGGCACATCAAGTTCCACTCCGACGACGAACCCGAGCCGCCTCAGCGCCGGCCAGAGCCCGTCCGGTCGGCCGGGGCGCCGTCTCCGCCGCCGCCTCAGACGGGCCCACCGTACGGCCCCGGGTATGGTCCACCTCCGCCATATGGTTCGGGCTACGGGTATGGGTACGCCCCTGCCCCCGACTACGGCGGCATGGGCGGTGGCGGCTATGACCCAGGCTATGGCGGTATGGGCGGCGGCGGAGGCGGCTACGGGCCAGGCTATGGAGGCATGGGAGGGGGCGGCGGCGATGGCGGCGGCGATGGCGGCGGCTACGACCCGGGCTATGGTGGCATGGGCGGCTACGGCCAGAGCTTCTTCAACATCAGCTACGCGCGTAGCCAGCCCCCGCCGCCGTCCGTCTCATACGAACATCGCCCGCAGGCCACCGACGCCAGGGTCCACTACTACTCTGGCGACGGTGGCGCGCAGCCACCCTCACGCGGCTACGGCGGCGGGCATTCCTACCCTCCGCAGAGTTCGAGCTCTTATAACCAGTATGCCTACGGTGGTTACTACGGCGGTGCTTCTCCTCCGCCTCCGGTTGACATGCCGTCAACGTCCCGTGAGGAGGCCACGCCACCACCGCCCCCATCTCCACCGAGGGTGTCTACTTGGGACTTCCTGAACCCGTTTGAGACCTACGAGAGCTACTATGAGCAGCGAACTGCTGCTCAAGCGCCATACACTCCCAGCAGGAGTTCAAAGGATGTGCGCGAGGAGGAGGGCATCCCAGACTTGGAGGACGAGGACATGGAGGTGGTCAAGGAAGCTTACGGTGATGAGAAGCATGCAGTGAAGGGTTACACTGGGAAAGGGAAGGCGGCTAAGGAGGAAGGTAGGAGCAGTACTGGGGATGAACTGCCCCGTGAGTCTAAGTTATCGGAGGCGAGTAGTAGTGGGAGCAGCTTGGAGCATGACGTCCATGTAGTGGAGAAGAGTGTTGTGGGAGAACATGTGCAGCGATCGGAACCACGTCAGCATGTTGCTGGCCTGCCGCCCACAGGATCGGAGAAGACGTACATTAATGACACTGAGGTGGTGCTGGAGATCAGGACTCAATTCGAGCGTGCCTCAGATTCAGCTAAAGAGGTGTTCAAGATGCTTGAGGTCGGGAAGATGCCATACTACCAGAAGAGTTCAGGTTTCAAAGGTCGGTGAAGTTTGTTGCTGATCTGTTATCAAACGTTTCAGTTTTGTTCTTTTGCAGTTTACAAATGTGAGTGCTAATTTGACCCAACTGCCGATGCAGTGTCTGCAATTATGATTTGTGGGCTACCGACAATGGAAGAGGAGTTCCTGCGGTTTGAAGAGGACAAGGCGATGGGATGTGGCAACCTTTCCTCAACGCTGCAGAAACTGTACATGTGGGAAAAGAAGCTTCTTGAGGAAGTTAAGGTATAGAATGCGCTTCTACATCTTTCAATTTGTCGGGAACGATGTGATTCGTGAGATTGCCTTTTGGGCATGTGATCTTCCCTGTTTGCACCAGCATGCTTGTAGATCCTAATTGAGAGTGCCGAGTCCAAATCCAGTATACGAAAGTTCCAGATTTATCCATTCTCTATGCTATTGGCTGATTCTAGTTAGGAGTTTCCAACTATTTGTAAGGAATAACTCTTGTTTAGTTTTGACCGTGACACCAGTTACGGATCAAGTAACTAATAGTAAATGGTTATATTTTATTTTTGGATTTTATGCTATGAATATGTTCACTCTAATACTTAATGTTGAGTTCCTCCATACGTTAAGGAAGTGTTTGTTCCTTTTAACGACCTTTGAAATTGTGCTACTGTGATACCCTGGCCCATGATGGCCCATATGTGTGTGTGCACATGAGGGTATGAGTTAGTCCCACATTGCTAGCTTAGCTTGAGAAGAACTTACATATAAGCCTAGGAATTCCAATGGTAGCACCCCCGGTTAACCGTTTTGCGCGAAGCGAGGACGAAAGTGTAAGCGGGTTGCTACGTGTGCGTGGTCTATCCAGAATAGGGTTAGGCCTAAACCGGTTTGGACCCTAGGGCGTTACAAATGGTATCAGAGCCGACTCTCGCGGTTACATGGGCGCGTGCGGGTCAGAGGCGCGAGCATATGACGTATGGCGCGTGTGGGCCCGAAGTGGACACATGGCATGACATATGTGCTGGCACTGAACGCACGGACATATGCCAAGAGGATAGATCCTTATCATTTGCCCTAGTGTGGGTATGTTGGTCCGACGAGGACGTCGGGTCCTTTGAGGGGGTGTATGTGACATCCCGGCCTATCATGGTCCATATGTGTGTGTGCACATGAGGGTGTGGGTTAGTCATATCTTGCTAGCTTAGCTTGAGAAGCACTTACATATAAGTCTAGGAATTCCAATGGTAGCACCCCTGGTTAACCGTTTTGCGCGAAGCGAGGACGAAAGTGCAAGCGGGTTGCTGCGTGTGCGTGGCCTATCCAGAATGGGGTTAGGCTTAAGCCGGTTTGGACCCTAGGGCGTTACAGCTACCATTTTTGCTCTTTTCTTTTTTAGGAAATAGCATTTGCAAGAAATGATTGTCTTTGTCTTTATACTTTACGGGTTTATGTTCTGAACGTTGGCTTTATTATTCATAGGGCTTCGCTCTGACATGTAATGCGATGCTTTTATTTTGTGATACTTGTGGGTCCATATTGTTTTTACAGTTCTGCTGTTTCCATCTTCATTTTTTTAGAGCGAGCTGGCCCATTTCTCCAATTTTAGATTGGGTGGACTCAGGTAATTTTTTGTGCATTACAGACTGAGGAGAAGATGCGGGTATTGTACGATAGGAAACGCGAGGAGCTGAAAATACTAGATGAGAAAGGTGCGGAAGCTGATAAGCTTGAGGCCACTGAAATTTACATCAGGAAGCTATCAACAAAGATAAACATAGCTATTCAGGTTGTGAATACTATCTCAGACAAGATCAGTAAGCTGAGGGACGAAGAGTTATGGCCACAAACATGTGAGCTCATTCAAGGGTATGTAGCTCTCTTGAAACAACGATGATATTCATAGTCACACAAGCACCAATAGTAAATCAATAGTTGTTCTATCTGTATTCTGCTTTCTCGATGTGTCATTCCAAACTTGTCCAAGTACATTCATTTGGATAGTTTACTTATGCAAAATTAATGCATACTTTTTTGGTATCTTTGTATATTGTTAGTGCCAATGAGACATACAATTTAAAGTGAGTAGTTTGCAGTCGGAAAAATAAGTTGCCGAAGGTTTCATTCAGTAACCAAAATGTTTGTGTTGGAATTCTCGAAAGTAGTAAATCTTTTTGGCAAACCAAAATTTCGGCAAAGCAGGACACAGTTTATTCCATATCATATTCTCATCACATGCCTAAATGAGTCACGCACTATGAATTTTCTGTAGTTATACTGATTGGAGATGTAATTCATAGATAAGGGTGCATTCTTTAGGGAGTAGGCATGGCCCTGACACACTAGATGTAAATAAAGTGTGGATTTGTATGGGTAGTTCTGAAATTTAATCTAATTTGTCTACTCTTACCTTTTTTTTGTAATTGTATGAAACCAGCTTGACTGCAGATAGACACCTAGTGGTCAACTAGACTGCTACGATAACTTATCTCCTTGTGATTATTTTGTGTCAAAAAGATCGTCTGCATTTGCTTAGTGTTGCTGTAGTTGGCTAGTTGCATTCATGTTTTGTCTGATCATTACTATTCTTTTCTATTCTTAGCAATTTGGAAGTACATTCCATGGTTCAACATGTTATTCACAGTGGGTTGTGTGTAGTTAAGTTGGCATCTATGCATCTTTATTTACACCCTGAAGTATTTGATATTTGCTATGGATCATTCCTCGACTGAAGAATTAAATATATTTTTTCAGGTTGATGCCGATGTGGAGCATTATGTTAGAATGCCATCAAATCCAGTTGCATGCCATATCACAAGCTAAAAACATAGACTCCATGATAGACGCTGCAAAGTTTGGTGAAGCTCATATGGACTTGGTCAAACGTCTGGAGTTTCAGCTATTGGATTGGATTGCCTGTTTTGCTGCATGGGTTAACGCTCAAAAGAGCTATGTTAATACTTTAAACAAGTGGCTGATGAAGGGTGTTATCTATGTACCTGAGGAAACTGATGATGGTGTCCCTCCTTTTTCTCCTGGACGGTTAGGTGCGCCACCAATTTTTGTCATATGTAATAATTGGGCAGCCGGTGTGGGGAGGATATCCGAGAAGGAAGTAGTCCAGGCAATGCAGGCCTTGGCATCCAATGTTCTCAATCTCTGGGAGAGGCACAGGTCAGAGCAAAGGCAGGGTCTGATGGCTAATAAAGGTATGGACAGGGACATTAGGGTGATGGAAAGGGATGAGCAATCGATGCGCAAGGCTCTGGAAGCACAAAACAAGAAGCTTGTGCTCATTTCTAATCAGAGCGGTGTATCCTTGTCTGCACAGATGTTACATGACGGAAGCCCCCATACCGAAATTGGTAGTTTGCAGTCAAGTTTGAAGAATTTTTTTGAAGCAATGGAGAACTTCACTGCTACCTGTGCAAATACTTATAAGGATCTCCATCTTCGTGCTGAAGAAGAGAAAGTTCGAGTTGCCCAAGAGAGTGGTAGAATTTCCTAGTTCCCCTCGGGAGTTTTGCTATTACATGAGGACATGAGTCTGTCTGTTCAAAGACACTGACCCCAGCAGTTCAGATCTGTACTGTAGCGTGCATGGCAGTGGCACAATTCTAGTGGCAGCTGATGCAACTTTTATGCGATCTGCTTCTCCCCACATTTGGATTTCTGCTGGATAGGCCTGCGGCAGGCTCGGTAAGGTTTATATGTTGTAAGATGGAGACTTGATAGATCCTGTTCTTGAATTGAGAACAGCCCTGCATTCTCAGGATTGGATGATCGGCGATCTCCTTCTCAAGCCATACTGGAGAAACACAATTTTTGGTGAATCACCTGACATATTGCTGGTAGGGGGAGAGCTAAAGTGGCAAGGGAGAAGAGGTACTCATGCATCTCAGCAGCACAGTGATGGTTTCCAGTTCATTGGAAAATCCCAGTAAATACTTGGGAAGATGTAAGCTGCGTAAACTAAATGCCCGAACTAAGCATGGAGCAATGAGATGTTTGAATCATGAATCCAAGATTCATGATGTCTTTTCCATCCATGTAAATTAGACAAAGGTGATCGTGCTGTCAGATCTGTGTTGGTAGAAGTGTGTGATGCTGGCATGTCAGTGTACAGACCCAGACAAGGTGATGTGGGAAGAATCGAAGCTGATCCCTGCTGCGGGGGCACATCACATATGTGATGCTTTCTCTGTAGAGTTGGACAGCAGCTTCGCACCGGAAGTCTTTTGTAGGGTTTACCAGAGGCTGATGAGCTTGTAGGATAGATGTCCTGACCCTTCTGCAGTCCGCTAACTGCTCCGGCCATCATCAAAAAAATTTTGGTTCTTGTTTATTTATTTATACATATTAATTCATTTGTATCGTTGTACAGCCGTTGGCTAGCACAAAACCTTTTTTTTTGTCATATTTATTCTATTTTTTCCAACTATGCTCGGTTCGCAGTGCTTACGAATTGCTGAAGGTGTCCGGCTCTCTCTTGTAGGTGTAACAGGTGCAGCAACTCCAGCAGAGCATTTTTCTGGTGAGGTAGGCGTCGCCATAGTCGTTGCGACAACCTCCCTTGTAGGTCCTTTCTTTTCTCCTGACAACATGGCTGTGGCGTGTGGTTAGCACGGTGGTTAGCAGTGCTCGATGATGGAGCTTTGAGCCTGTTCCCAGTTCAAGCCATGGGTCCTTTCGAACTGAAATCGCCACTCGGAAGTACGAAAGTCAAACGGCAGCTGAAACCTTTTGCCGGCCTATGCGCATGTAGAAAAACCGAAAAATAGTTTTTAGAAATCGAAAAGAACAGAGCCTGTAACTTGTGAAGCCCACCTGATCTGACGCGCAGAACACCACAGGCCGCCGTGCATCGCTCGTGGTCATGGAGTCGTGGTGCCGCCCGCAGCGGCCAACATGGAGGCCGGCCGGCCGGCCGGCGACGCTACGCTCCCACCCACGTGGCGGCGCGTTGGCGAGACCCAAACCTTCGAACGGGCGCGGGCTCCCGCGCGGCCGGGCCAGCTTTCGGCGCAAAACTCGCGGCCGGCTTGACGTGGATTGCCGTGTAGGTGGGCCGCGACGTTGCCCATAGCGGCTTAGCCCATCTCGTCTGGAACAAACCGCCTACACGATTTCTTGCCCACGCGTGTGACCATCCGGCGTCCGTCTATGCTTGTGAGCTACAAAAAAAAAAAAAATGAGGCCGGGCTATGTACGGCTTGAACCGAACCGTAGTCTAGTGCTCAGTAAACCAAAGTGGAGTACTTCTATAGTTCTACTCTATCCAACAGAGAAGCCCTCACTGTCTCACATGATATTTTAATATCCAGCCGGGCATTGGAACGCAGCTTTTCTATTTCCTTTTGTCTGTCCTCTCGTGTTTTCGTCGAGAAACACGAGTAGAACAGAGAGAATGCTCTGGATGTTTGTCACGTCGACGAAAACACGAGAAAGACAGAGAAAAAGAACAGAAAAGCTGCATTCCGAGCATTGAGGCCTGGTTTTGCTAGATGGATACTGTGGCATGAAAGAAACCTTGCTAAAAAGAAGAAGAAAGTGGGCCTCTAGGCTGTAACATGCTACTAGTGAATTGTCAGTCTGTCACCACTCACCTCTACGACGCTACGGCCGTCCAGCCAATCCGCAACATTCCGAAAAGGTCATTAGTTGCAGAGATGAGCAAATGCTGTGGTACGTATGTTAGGCCGAGCGAGAATTCCTTGCAGTTACCCGCCGCCAACGCAAAGCCGAGTAATCTCAACCGCGTGGCTGGAGAAAAAAACTTTCTTCGTTCTTTCCCTGATCACAAATAAACCAAACTGCAAGCATCTTCACTTTGCATTAAAAAAATAAGATCAAATTCGCATCCACGAGATGGAAAAGCAACGTTATCAGGCCACACATGATAGCACGCAGACCAACCCACCAAGCAGTAGCCATGAACACATTATCGGGTGAATGGCCATGTGGCTTACGGCTTCTCACTTTTACTACAATAATTAGATTTTAAACGGTAGAATTGTATAGCACAATCAGAAGAGTAAATGATTATCTCTGTTTTTACCACTTGAAATCAAAACACAGCACAGAGGAACAAAAGAAAACCAATCTGAATTACCGAATGAAAGTAACGACCGCAACTGCTTGTTCGTATGTGCTCGAAGAGCCTCTGTCGCCCAACTGCTCATCCCGAACGCTCGCTTACGACCGCTTGCTTACGGGTGCTTGGATTGATCGTCCGCTCGGCCCAATCTTGGATCGACCGTCTGCTCATTCCGATCGCTCGGTACGATAACGACGCACGAAGTCGTGACCTCCTTCCGCCTGAAATCTCCAGCAGTTCGACCACCGCCCGAACGAGTACACGTCGAAGGCAAAATAAAGCACGGAAAATAGAGAGGAACCAAGTCGCCGAAGAACTTTTTCTGGAAAGAATCTGATCTATTATTTCTTCATCAATTTCTTAGCTACAAAGCGCCTCACGATACCCCTAAAAACCATAAAAGCCCCAAAAACTCCATGCGCTAACCTACAACCTCCCTTGCTTTTATAGACTAGCGCACAAAGCGTGTTCCACTTGAACACCTCAAACCATGTCCTTATCCACCTGGACACGAGATCCTATCTCTTCCCCAAATCAATAGACTCGAAAACCTTCCTAACACGGGTTTTAACCACCTCGTACAAGTTATGGACTCCATCCACAACTTCCCACGACCTCGTACAAGTTATGGACTCCATCCATAACTTCCTACGACGAAGCCTCCAGGATATCCCCTCCTATATCTCCATCGCGCACCATCAACGCATGCTCTCGCGTGAACCCGATCACCTCGCGTGACATCCTGGCCGCCTTAACCGTCTTCACGCCTCCACTCATCATCTGCCTTTGACTTCCACGTGCTCCAGAATGAGCTCGACCAGCTCGCGTGACATCCCGACCGCCTCCTAGTCCCGATCCTCCTCGTCACCGACGCTAGCCGCCTCCATGCCCACCCGCACATGCAAAAACCAAAAAAACTCTCTCCTGGTACAAGTTCTCCCTAACTTGACTATAATCAACACACATTTATAAAACACACCCTTGTCAATTCCCAGACAAGAACCAAACCATCTACGACCATCCCTCAGAACGTTTACGACCGCATAGTCTATCGCTAACTGGAACAGACCCTCAGACCACTCAACACGATCGCAACCTTGGAGTACTCGTAACCCACAAGTACTCAGAAACCACCCGCACCGCTACAGACAGACTATCGAGTACCGACTACCGAGCATCGATCAGAAATCATAACCGCAACACGTACTCGAAACCTACGAGTACAAATGACACTCCAACACACGACCGCTTACCACGATCATGAAACCACTTCTATCGAGTACCGAGTTATCCGACTACGAGTACCTCAATCCTTGAGTACCCGCCAGGTACTGCAACAACGACCATTCATCAACGACCACCACACACCGACCAGTCAACCACTGGCCCAACACGAGTATTTGACGTACTCGAAAATCACAAGAGTGAAGCACTTGTACCGACTATGAAGTCTACGAGTACCGACTATAAAGCCTACGGCAACCGATCGCTAAGCATCCGACCACTGAGGACAGAACAACATATTGTGAAGTCTACGAGTATCAACAAGACTGCCAAATCTACGACCATGAAAGCAGTCCGCAAAACCTACGACCAACGACCGCGAAACCCTTGACTATCGACCAGTAAAACCTTCGACTATCGAGTACGACCAGTAAAGTCTACGACTATCAAGCATTGTAGCTACGACCATGAAAGAGTACTGTAACTACGATTACCTGCCGTGGTCGTAAGATCGAAGTGGTACTGCTGTGGTCGAAAGATCAAAGTCGTACTGCCGTGGTCGAAGTCAGACGTGGTCTAAAGCCGCCGTGGTCATAAGACAAACATGGTCGAAAACTGCCATGGTCGTAAGGTCGAAGTCGTACTTACCGTGGTCGAAGGCAGACATGGTCGAAACCAGCCGTAGTCGAAAGCTGCCATGGTCGTAAGCCAGACATGGTCGAACGCTGTTGTGGTCGAAAGCTGGACGTGGTCAAAAACTACCGTGGTCGTAAGCCAGCCGTAGTCGTGTTCATGCTATGGTCGAAGTCTGCCATAGTCGTAGTCGTGTTTATGCCATGGTCAAAGCATGCCGTGGTCGAAGTCTGAAGTCTGTGGTTGTTTGGCTGTGCCGTGGTCGTAGTCTGAAGTCTGTGGGTTGAAATCACTCGTAACTGAGCAAAACCACTTAAAGGCAAAGTTTTCGACTGCAAATGATCAAGTTTTTCACAAATGCAAAATCCAAAACAAACCAAATGTCAATTACTCATCATCTCTTTATTTATGACCGTCCATATGGTCTAATATAAACGGCGCATTTTTTCAAGACAGAGTATATATACTAGTCGGTTATAGTATACACTGCATCGACTTGAGCTATATAGGCTAAAATCACATACGACTATCTTTCTTCGTAATCTCTCTTGTGAACAACCAAAATTCAAAATCACAAGTTAAAAACTATAAACCACAGTTTAAAAAAATCCACTCTACATCTCTCAGAAAAAAATTATCATGATTTGGACCCAATCCACTGCACCTTCGATCGGCGTTAGTTCTTCCATGCATGTTCCCGGCAACTGCTGACTCCGACTGCAACATGCCAACATGCAAGCATCGCTATCGCCCGCGTCCATGCCATGCCAACGTACGTAATCGCCAAAGAGTGACGAGTATATTGGTGAGTGAGAAGATCGAGTTGGACACGTCAAAAAGAGTGCACATGTAAGTAGTTTTCTCTCTGTTTTTTTCCGAGGACATATGTTTGTAGCTAACGTCCATCATCTCAATTTGCATGCTTGATTGCATGGTGATTAACATGGCAACATCTGATGTCAAAGGGAAAAAAGAGAAGGAAATGTCCAATGTCAAAGGGAAAAAAAACCATGAAGGGAAGTAGTTCCAAAACCCAAATTGCACAAGATATTTAATTTCCCTCCTAAATTGACACGCACAGATTAAATGCTCACCTCTTCTCGTCTGCCAGGGCAGTGTTGGGCTGTTGGCAACAGTTGAGCTTTGAAACCAGTACTAGCTTTGCTTGCAGGGAGAAGTTATTCGTGGCTGTATCCATATTGCATACACTTACTCGTATTCATTGCCATTGGACCGAGATGACCTCCTTCGCAAAGATACGTACATGCATGGCGCGTTGTCACTTCAGCGTCGCAAATATAGTTTCCTACGTTCTTAGCTACTCCCTCTGTTTCACTATATTTGTCTATCACCGTGGACGTATACAATTTAATACATTTATTTATTAAGAAAATTTAGAGTATAATTATTGTAGTTTTCTCTCTACCCTATTTAAATACGCTAGAAGAGACTAATTAAGTGATTATGTTATGCTATTTAATAAGGTATATGTAGAGTCATTTCTCATTAAGTATTTTTAGATTTAATACTTCCTTAGTACTCTATTCGTCTAAATTTATAAGGTGTATTTTTTCTTGATACATAGATCAAGGAGATATTGAAATTAACAAGGTTACCCCTAACAGGGAACATCAAGCAAATTTATTACAGCTATATAGAGAACATCGCACTAATTTTATATTAAAATATAAAATACGTCCTATATTTACGAACAAAATTATTAAAAATATATACATACTACAAACTTGAACGGAGGAAGTTTATATGTCCGGTGAGCTACCAATAAATATAGCAAAATAGAGACAGTAACATACTATCGAGTACGTAGGAACAACAGTCGCAAATGCATTTACTGCATGTCGATCTACTTCCTCTGATCGATCGACTGGTCCTGACTTACCGATTTGATTTTACTCGTTTGGGAACGGAGACGAGCTAGTAAAATTTGATGTGTTACTGTTACTCCTACCATTTGCATGCCTTACATGACAGCTTTCAATTTTTTACGTACCAAGTTAAGAGTTGCCCATGAACGCTGCTGACCGGCTCAGTGTCGGACATGCATGGCTACCACGCCTTTTATCCAGGGAAGGCCACCATGAACCGTTTAATGCGACGATGTTAATGAGGAGCAAGCGAGCAACATCATACCATACAGTACTAGTTAATTAGGCGTATGTTTCTGGGGCTGTTCTTTTTGGCTGCGGTATATGACTTTTATTGAAATTTTGAATTTTGGTACATTTACGATAGAGATTGAGAGGAGATACTCGTTTGCAATTTTGGTTGATTTGCGATGTTAGGCTTTTAACGTGTACTACAGTTAACTTGTAGACCCCGTCTTGAGAAAATACTTCATTTAAACATTAGGTACTGTAGCAAAAATCAAAAATCGTTTTTGGAAGCCAAAAAGAACACCCTCTACAGTACTCCTCGTACTGGGCTAATACAAGTCAAAAGGAAATAGAGTTGATTCACAGTTTTAAAAAAAAAAGAAGCCCAATGCGATTGCTTTGCACGCGCGGGACCAGAAATATATTGATCATCAGACTGCTAAGATCTGATCCGAGTTAGTTGCATGGATGATTCATGCAGAAAGCTCACTTGCTGGAACAATGACCTAACTGGGCGTGGTGGCTTTTGGCGCCATGCTGATCAAGCCACAATAATTTGCCTTTTACTGGACAATTGAGTAGATACAGTATTTTTTTCACTGAAATTACAGCTACTACTATGGCATGCGAATTCACGGCCAATTTGGCCCTCTCGCACGCCGTAATTTTTGAACTAGCCACCGGCGCCGTGAAATACCGTATATGGCCATCTGACATGCTTAGGCACCACGCAACATGCGGGTGTGTGCTCGGCAACCGTGTGAGGTGGCCTGGCGCGGCCAAGTGGCGCGCAGGTGAGCCAGCGCGGTCAAAAACCGCGCGAGGCAGCCCCTTCGCCACGCGCCCGTTCAGCATCGCCTGCCCCTCCCCCGCGCGCAGGGCGAAGCCATACTTCGGCCTGTGTAGGTTTCGAGTGTAGAAAAATATCTAATGTATAACTCGATTAAATTCAGTTTAGTCTGAATAATATTTTCATGATCCAGTTTAAATAGTCTATATTATTTCACTATTGGACCTATAACGTAATTAAATTTTAACTTCGTCATTATTGTCCACGCGCATGCTTGCCAGGAGGCGGTTCCCACGGCCTGCTCGCCTCGCGCGCCCGGAGGCCGCGCCAACCACCTCGTGCAATTTCTGAGCGCGTCACTGCACGTCGTGCGGAGTCCAAGCACGCCAGAGAACCATATGATATTTTACGGTATCGATGGCTAATTTAAGAATTACGACGTGGTGGGGGAGGGCCAAATTTGGCCGTGAATTCACGGCATGCGGCGCATGGATGTAGAGTTGCTCTCCCCCCTCTCTCATGTGTGATCTTATACTGATCGTAGTAGTGGTAATCTCCTTGCACCGGTCTTCGTGCCAATCTTACGCCTAGAAGAGAATCAGAGAAGAGTGTATTAAGGAGGGCTCGTATTGGCTTTGATCGATGATTTTTACCTCTAAAACGGTTTTTAGAAAAAGAGACGAGCGATGCAAAAATAATGGATAAATGTATACGTGCGACAGAAGTGAGAGAAGTGGTGTAGGTAATACACCCATGACCACTTGTCTTATTATCAGAGTAAGATGATAGTGAGAGAAGTGAGAAAACTGAACTAGCCTATATGTACAGTCCTAGCTAGGAGTACTTTGTGTATATAGTAACCGCAGTTGCTTTGTCAGTGTACTGTTGGGCAGAGCTGGAGCCCTACATTCTCCTAGTACTTACTTTGGCAGCGTAGGTGTAGTACTCCACTTAAGAGCTGAGACTTGAATGTTGCCAGGAGAGAGTGGGGTCCGGGCAAAGGAGCAAATGAAGCAATCAATGATGTCGAAATGTTGTGTGAAAATCCAAGGGGGGACTTGTAGCAATTCCAGTTTCCAATGCCACTTCACGCGCCAAAACCTTGTGTTAGGAAATTGCTGTATTTCGGTTGTTTCAGAATCACGTGTAAAACGCGTTTGGTTCATCACAATCGGTTAAAAACCTGACGTGTGTGGGTGGGTTGGTGGTGTGAGTGGTGACTGCTTGTTGTCCGGCTCGTTTCAGTTTTAGTTTCACCTTCTGGTTTCTGGTTTATTTTTAACTATTTATAATTTTCATCTTTTTCTAAACTTTTGGCTTTTTTTGAGCTTTTTTGTCGGTTTTTTTTTCGTATTCGTTTACGTTGTCCGTGATGAGCTAGCATATTTTTTCTATTTTTATTTTTTAATTTAATTACGCCACATAAGTCATCTTTAGCTACAGTAAAATTTCAACCGCTACAATGTTATAAACCACAGCTTTTCGACTCAACCAACCGGGTAAGTTGAGTTGTTTCGATGGGACCGAGGAACCATAGTTTAGTCTGACTAGTAATATGCACCACTAACAAGGTGGGTCGTGTAATGAATATTTCCCTTGTAGAATATCAATCTATGCCACTTTTGGATACTATTAAAATATCTACATCGTTGTCAAACTGAACCGAATTCGGGCTCACCGCTCACTGGCGGAGCCCAAGTCAAACCCGATACCGGTGGTGTGTAGGGCCGTAAATGTAGCTCAGACTTATGAGCTCATCAAGTTCGGCTTGTTATAAGCCTAATTCGAGCTCGCTTCAAACATAAAATGAGTCGAGTTAGAGGTTGGTTCTTAACTTGCGAGTTGCAATATACATAGTTTGTCAGGGCTTAAATTTTTCAGTCCGTCTGCACCCGAGTGTATCCCTTTCATATTTGTTCCTATTAAAACATATATGCTATTATATTGTGAGTTATGATAATTTTTTTATGCTCACCTGTTGAATATTCCTGAATATTAACTCTTACCAAACTTACTTGGACCGAGTTCGAGCTTATGCTTTTCTTATTGTTGAAAATTGATGTATATTGAATTATTGATTGTTATCGGGCTTACTCGACCTTAGGCCGAAACGAGCTCAAGTTTAGATCTAGACTTGAACCTCAACTCAGACTCGCTCGAGCTCGGCTCATTTACGACGATAGTAGTGGTACTTGTGAAGGGCTTAAAACGGGAGCAATATAAGGGCCTATTTATATTGGTTTTTGCTGATGCCTTTTAATTGCGGTTGATGAACAGTAGTAGCTGATATAAACGACTGATCAATATTAGTGCATTATATAAGAAAGACAGTGTAGCGAAAGACTCTACAATATTCGTATCATCATGCGATTTACTGGATTGTGATATAATAAAATACAAAATACATTATAATATGTAAAAAATAGTAGATGATAAATAGTAATTGCTAATAAAAATTGCTTATAAAACCTAAACGTTCGTATTGATCGGAAACAGAAACCAACGTAAGACGGTCCTGATATCCCCGGACTCACGTTCTCACGCACCCATGATGCTCGGCCCGCCCAAGCCCATAAAAATCATGTCAAATCATCCATGAATCTCTAGTAAGGAGTGGTCGCAATTAATCCTCACAGCTTTCTTCTGCGATTGAGTCTATTTTTTTAAAAAAAAGTTTGACCAGGGAAAGATAACTCCACTGACCGATGCATTAGATATCCAAAGACTAGCAGCCTAGCACCATACCACTTCGTTTTGTCTCGTCTGATGTATGGATCACAAGTTAATTAAGAAGGCATTTAACAATCCTGTTCCAACTTGCAGCGAGCAGCTATTGCTCCTGATTGGACGGATGTGTTAATAAATTGAACAGATTATCCCACTTGGCCACAGATTAATTAACCGCGGTAACAAGGTTAGTAGTAGCAGCAGTGAATTGGGAAAAAACAGATTAATTTCTTTTTCACTCCCTCTTATTTGGCACTCTTTGCTTCTTACTTTCTTTTACTCTTTTTTTCATGCGGCCGACAAAAACAACAAACACCCAAATAGCAAATTGACTTCAAATTGTGCAAATATTTGATATGAGTAGCCCATAAGCAGTATCAAATAGCTAGTATCAATAGGAGAAAAGTTTTCACAAAGCAAGATATAGTTCTCAAAGGATATAAGTGAAGCTCACAAGATTAAATTCTGCGGACTACTAGATATAAACAAAGCACTAGGTGCAACAAATTTCAACAATAACAAGGAATAGACAACTATCAAAGATTAGTAGAGAGCTACTCTGAAAGATAGTTGGGTTTAGAATTTATAGCCTCAAACTTGACTTTCGTCCAACACTCCATACAAATTCGAATACGTGATAAACTCATAATTAGAATTGGATTTGGAATTCCAATCTACGGGTGTTGATGTTGGGTTGAAAACACTATGAAGGAAGCCAAATTTGGATTTGACCAAAATAGGAAATTTTGAGGTCCCATTATAATCTTTCCAAGATATCAAAGAGCACCCAAATTAGAGTTTGGACACAAAAGTTAGGACCTATTTATTGGACCAAAATAGGAAATTTTGAGGTCCCATTATAATTTTTTTTTGTTTTAGGATAGAAACAAGCTATGTAATGGATCAACATGATCAACAACTAAACAATAATTACAATGGATTAAAACCTAACAAAACTCACATAAAATAACATAACAAACTAGGGTTTCAGAATTATTTTTGTGGTTTTCGGTTTTCTTGGACCATAGGACAAAAATTAAATGATCTAAAGTAAAGATAATTAGTTCTACCGAGTCAACCACACTCTGATACCAAGATGATGCGGGGGGTGCTCGACCTTCCTGATGTAGGACCTTGGATAACTTGTACAAACGATGAGTCTGATGACAACCGCTACCCATGCAACAACCTACGATTTACAAATTAACTCATCCAACCACATGCTTGTTGGTTCTTCCACATGTTCACGAGGAAGTAGAAGACTTGATCCTACAATTACCAAAGGAAGAGCAAGAACCAAGGGAAAGAATGCCTAATTCTAAGGAGTATGACAGTTGTGCGCAACCCTAGAACAAGTAATGAAGCAATATGGTATTTCTTTTATTACACGTGGTCTAAGCCAAAAAGGCATAAATACATGAGTATATATGACCCCTAGGATTGGTCACAAGGTATCCAAACTGACTCCAACTCATCCCTACATGTATTGGACTCAAACTCACACAAAAAGGGGACCAAAATTTACAATCGTCACATTGTTTCGGTCATAGCGATGCGACCACAAGGTTTCTGAGGCTAGCACCATATCCATTGTTTGGGTTTTGGAATAAGCTTTCCAACAAGCATAAGAGCAACTGAATCAGAGTCCGTTTTGAAAGTTTTGGCCTTTTATTATGGGCCCTGTGGGTTGTCCCAAACCGAATCTGAATTGAGTTCTGAGTTGATTCTGATTTTGAGTTCGGTTGGGCTTAAGGAAAATCTGATTGGACTTAGAAATCTTATCCAAAACTTGGGCTTTGGATTCTTAGGTTGCTCCCCTTTTTCTTCTTCTTTTCTTCCTTCTTTCCGACAAATGCTTCCTTTCTTCTCATCTTGGCTACATAGCTCTTTTTGCTTCCGTGCGATTGGCTAGTTTCTTTGCTTTATGCTTGTTACTTGGTATCTTTTCTTGTGTAATTAGCGCATGAACTCCATACTCTTCCTCGCTTGCATTGGCCCCGCCTCCCCACCTCCCTCTTGGTTTGAAGTGTTTTCATCTTGTCAAACCTGAAAATATATAAATTATTTATTTTAGGTTGAGGCCAATTCTTGTAAATTACAAAAAAAACTCATTAAGAAACAAATTTACCTATTGGTTAAGTAATTTGGTTTTAACTCTTGCCATTGGACTCTTATGTAAATCATAATTAATATATCGTACACTTGAAGAGATAAACAATGCATAGTATCAGGATCTCCTAATCATATACCCCCAGCCCGACCGCTAGCAACCTTTGTGATTGGATTCTCATGCAAATCATGATTAACACCCTGTATGCTAAATGATACGAGGATGTCGTCATCAGATAGCCCCGGCCGGCCGCTTGCTTATTCCATCGTCAGCACCCCCAGCCCCGGCGCTCATCATATACCCCGGCCCGGCCGCTGGCTTATTCAATCTCAGCCCCACGACGCCCCCGCCCCCAGCCCCGGGAGCTCATCCCTGCTTTCTCCAACCGGAGCACGCCACGGCACACCGACGTGCGCAGGAGAAGAGGCCGAGCAACCGGGGTATGGAAGACACGGCCAAGAACTGCGGCGGTGGAGGCGGAGGCAAGGGCGTGGAGCCGTCCAGGTTCCGGCGGGTGTGCGTCTTCTGCGGGAGCAGCTCGGGCAAGCGGGGCAGCTACCGGGACGCCGCCGTCGAGCTCGGCAAGGAGCTGGTAATAACATACTGATTTTACTAGCTACTCATCTGCATGCATGCTCGTGCAGCTCATTGACAAGCGCACGCACACGCAAGTGCTAGCTTGTTCGTGAGTTCGTTAGCTGAACTGCTTGTGCTGTTTGTTTGCTGCCTGCTCGTGTGGATCATGTCAGGTGGCGAGGAAGGTGGATTTGGTGTACGGAGGAGGCAGCCTGGGGCTCATGGGGGAGGTCTCCGAGGCCGTGCACAAGGGCGGCGGCCACGTTATTGGGTACGCCCGTCCGTTTCGTCTCGCAGCCAGCATTATTGCCGCCTTTTTCTTTCAGTTTTTTGTAAAATTCTGAAACTTCCAGATTGCTCGCAAAGTTGCTCACGGCTGTTTGTGTTGCTTTCCTTGCTGCAGCGTCATACCTACCACTCTCATGGGCAAGGAGGTAAGAACCACAGGACCATGCGTATACGCACGCGTGTGACATCGAACAGTAGTTTTGTTTCCGGTAATTCACACGTGCGCGCGTGCTTGTGCCGGAGCAGATCACCGGGGAGACGGTGGGCGAGGTGCGCGCGGTGGCGAGCATGCACCAGCGCAAGGCCGAGATGGCGCGCAACTCCGACGCCTTCATCGCGCTCCCAGGTAAGCGCGCGCGCGCAGCGACGACGCACTGTTCCATGAGCCCACGGTGATTAATTACTCACTTCGCCGTCGAGTTCATGCAAATTCCGCGCATGCAGGCGGGTACGGGACCCTGGACGAGCTGCTGGAGGTGATCGCGTGGGCGCAGCTTGGCATCCACAGCAAACCAGTTAAGACGCGCGCGCGCCGACGATCTCATATATCCTAGCCGCTAATTAATTTGTTGACCGGCCTGTGATTCGTTTGTTAGTGACACTTGCTGTGTGTGTGTACGTGCGTGCCGTAGGTGGGGCTGCTTAACGTCGACGGGTACTACAACTTTCTCCTGGCGTTCATCGACAAGGCGGTGGACGACGGCTTCATCAAGCCTGGGCAGCGGCACATCTTCGTCACCGCCCCGGACGCCAGGGACCTCGTCCAAAAGCTCGAGGTAAAAATACTACTAGTCTAGTAGTTCCCTTGCCTGCCTGCCGCCTCGCAGTTGCATTATATTGCTGGTAGTAGATCTTCAGTTGGTCCATGAAAACCAGCTGACTTGTTTTTTTTTTTTGGTCTGGTCTAGTCACTACTCACATGCGCTGCTCTTCCTTTTCCTATGCACAACGGCATCGATCTCTTCAAAGTTCCGAGCCACTTCCACTCACTCCTTGCACAGACAGTTGAATTGAAAGTTGAAACTTTCTCAGCCGGTTGCTTCCGGACCAGGTTTAATTTTTTTAGTTGTTCAGTCGCAGTAATACAGAAAGTTTGACGACGCTTTGCTGCGAATCAGTAACGAGCCGGGCTTTTGTTTAAGCAGAGGAGTTAATTAATTAAGCACTGTGACTATTGGTTCTAATTGTCCGGTTCGCACGCACGAGCTGTTCCAAGTGAATGCTGACTCTGTCCGTGCTTGCAGGAGTGTGTGCCGGTGCAGGACGAGGACCCCGCGACGGCCAAGCTGCGGTGGGAGATCGAGCAGGTCGGGTACAACTCGTCGCTCCCGGCCGAGATCGCTCGTTAGTTAAGTTGCAGGCTTTGTTAGTAGCATGCTGCGAGCGTGGGCGCCAGGCCAGCTTCGATCGATCTATATATGCCCACAAGATGATTAGACAGCCTACAGCTAGCTGACAAGACGGCATGCAGGATCGAAACGTACGGAGGAATATTTTTTGG
Organism: Bonia amplexicaulis; assembly: GCA_036346245.1. Classification (NCBI taxonomy): domain Eukaryota; kingdom Viridiplantae; phylum Streptophyta; class Magnoliopsida; order Poales; family Poaceae; genus Bonia; species Bonia amplexicaulis. Next base: position 97,777 of record JAYGGG010000584.1, on the reverse strand, counting down.
TGTGTGTGTGTGTGTGTCGCTTTGCTCCTTGCCCTGCATGCACGCGATCGAACTACGTGACGTGCATGCGCTCGAGCGTATCTATCTATGCTGATGTACTAGAACAGTGGTGATATAGCCATGCATCCAGTAAGCAAGTTACTGTTTTCTTTAATTACTACGTGTTCTGTCTAGTTTAGGCCTCGTTTGGAACGCAGGATTCTATCTTGATTTTGCAAAAATTGAACTGTCCCTGTGGAACTCCTATGGAATTCTTGTAATTCCGAACTAAGTGGTGTTGGAGGAGACCCGGTGGTTGGGTTTGCATGCTCTTCTTGTACTTGAACGTTGCCTTGGTCTTGGTGCCCTGGTTGGCGTTCGGCAGGTTGTTGAAGGTCGGTGCTGGAGAAACAGCCATCACGTCGGATGGCGGTGGAAGCGAGTTGAAACAGCCATCACGTCGGAGAGAGGCCGACGATGCGAGAGTGTGGTATCTGACACCATGTAGAAAGAGAGAGAGAGAGAGAGAGAGAGAGAGAAAGGGAGCAATGCACCTTGGTGCTAATCCATGTATTAATCAATATCTATGATGATGATGTACAAGTGAACGATTAGCTTTTACAGCAGAGAGAGCGCGAGGGCCACGGGAGTGGATCGAGCTAGCCGGATCGCCGGTGGGCGTGCAGGCGAGGTTTATGCATGTGGACCGAGTCATCCGGGCAGCAGGTACCATGTAGAACTGGAGTAAGTTTTTGCTAACACTAGGAATAAGTCTAATTACCCTCTGAACTATGGTGTTGGTCTAAGTTTTGACCTCTGACTATGACGAAACCGAGTAATTGACACACCTTATTAACTGCCAAAACCGGGCAACTTACCCCCTGAGACTATTCTATCCCGGTTTTTATCCACGTGGTATTGATATGGTAGTAGTTTTTTAACAAGTTAGGTGGTTTTTGGTAACATGAGCACTAGTCAATTGAGTCAGCAAATAAAAAATATGCATCCACATGCCATGCTCCATGACTTCTTCCACACCATTTTCTTCTCTCTCCCTTCCCCTCTTCCCTCTCCTCTCTCTGCATAATCATCGTGCCCCTCCCTCTCCTCCGCCTCCCACCTTCTCATCACCACCTCCTCCCCATGCCCTCCTCCCTCAAGCTGCCCCACCTCCCTCCCGCCGCCCAAGCCCATCCCGGTCGTCCTCCCCAACCCTTCTTGCTTTTGCCAACATGCCAGCGTCCATGCCAGCCCTCGCCCCAGCCCCGAAGCTCTAGGCCGAGTCCTCGTCGCCCACTGCCAATCTCTTTGCCAGCTCCCTCCTCACTGCGCCTAAGAGCTCCGCCGATGCTAACCTCCCTGACGATGCCCAGTGGCGCTACAGTGAGTTCCTCAACACCATCAAGAAAGGTAAGGCCGAGAACATTTGGTTCTCCAAGGATGGTGCCCTGCTCCAGCTCACCGCCATCGACTGTCGCCGCGCCACCGTCGTTGTCCCAACAACCCCGACCTCACCGACATAATCGCCACCAATGGTGTTGACATCTCCGTCGCCGAGGGTGATGCCACATTCCGAGAGGCTTCCTCACCTTCGTTGGCAACCTCCTCTTTCCGTTCCTCGCCTTCGTAGGGCTCTTCTTTCTCTTCCACTGTGCTCAGGGTGGGCCGAGCATCGCCTGGCAGCCTCAGCGGGCCCATGGACTGTGACGGCGATGCACAGGCATCGGCGAGGAGGGGTAGTACTCAAAGCATGCTGTCGAGGAGAGGAATGGCCAGGTGGTGTCGTAGGAAAGGCGGAGAGGAGCCAGCGGGAGAGAAGAAAGAGAGGGGAAAAAAGTTTTGAAGATGACATGTGGGTCCTACTCCCATCATTTTTTATTTGCTTACCCGATGAATGGGCTACTATGTCATCTTAAACCTATTTTATATGTTAAAACCACCTTCACATCAATGCCATATAGGATTAAAACTAGGGTGGAGTGGTTTGAAGGGGTATATTGTCTGATTTTAATAAAACACCTAGTTTTATAGTTAAAGATTGAAACGTAGACCAACACTTTAATTCATAGGGTTAAACTAGATTTATTCTTTGTTCTCCTAGTATTATTTCTTTCATGTGACGAGCTACGAACGAGCTTGTTTAAAAAAGAAAGGGAACTCCGAGAGAGATGTACGTACCAAATGGAATATGGCAATGTAAGACGTGTTGGCAGGTAGGAAATACACGTACAGAACGCCCCGGCCCCATCCGTACGTACACGATGAAAAACAACGCCAACTATTCGCAGGACGCACGCAGGCACGTACGTACGTCGTACGCGCAGAGTTGAGCAGCAGCAAACGGGCCGGACGGCGCTTACCTCCAGAGTCCAGCGTGCCACGCGAGACGCGTACTGCAGCCGTAGGCTCGTTTCGATTTCAGCTTCTGGCTTCTAACTTATCTTTCACTATTTATAATTTCGTATTTTTCTGAATTTTTAGCTTTTTTAGCTTTTTTACCGGTTCTTTTTTTTTGCCATATTCGTTTGGGTTGTTTGTAATGGACTAACATATTTTTTTATATTTTTTAATTTTTTAATTTAATTATGTTAAATAAATATCCGTCACCATGATTTTTTCAACCACCACTGATCTTTTCACCATAAACCACCAAAAATAAACCAAAATAATCACCACCTTAATCCACTATGCGCGCGCCCCGCTGCTCCTCTCGCGCGTGCCGTGCCGTAGTCGACGTACGTGAGCAGTGACCACGCGCTCTGTGTGGTACCAGCACTGGCCGGGCATTGACCACCACTCGATGACAAGGGAGTAGTACCCTCCGGCACGGTGGTTATGTGCAGGGCCGTACCGGAGAAATTGATGGCACGTGCTAAATCCCTATCCATAAGAAAATCCAATTACAAATAAAATCATTGGATATTACAATGGTAATACAATTTGCTCTGAGAATTAATATTGAAATATATGGGAAGTAAACAAGGACTCAAACCAACAATATTTTGATATCCGATGTTGCTCAAATTTCCTAGTAAATGAAGCGACAGCTTGATCAACTATAAGCATAAACTAATGAACCCTAAATGACTTCTGTGCAGATTGTGAAGCAATCAACGCATCATCTGGGTTCTCATCGAAATGCATGCTTCTTTCTTTGAATTTCACGCTTTCTACGAAATGATCGATCGGTCGCAGCTTCTCGTGCAGGTCTCAGTAACTGTTCAGTTCAGTTGGGAGAATACTACATACCGTACCGTCCAGCAACGTGCGCTGTACAGTATGCATGGGCCGCCGTTGTGGCACCAACTGCGCTGCGTACCCTGTGCAGCTTGCGCGTGGTGATCGCAGACGGGTCGGAGCGGTTAATCGGTGCAGCAAAAAGTTCATAGATGCATCAGTGTATGGCCCCGTTCGCGTACGTAAATACAGAAAAAAGTGTGCCTTTCACTATATATCATTAACCTTTTTTTATTAAATTTAGTGTTTCCTTGTCTGAAATAATTCAATGAATATTTTGTCATCGTGTTGATCATAGCCAGGGTACTCTGCTATGTAGTTATGGATCTATATAGTACGTGGTATTTATTCTAATTCAAGTATTTTTGTAATGCAGATAGCCGATCAAACGTATCTCAAAATCAAGGACTCGATCGATTTGTTCCACACAAAATTTAAGATAGCAAATCTCAGCTCCATATACATATATATATAGTGCCAGCAGCCTAGCAGCAGTACGTTGCAGAGGCACACACTTTGAGCCACGCAATTAACTCGCGCATAGTGATCACTTTTATTGCTTGGGTGCATAGGCTCCTGCAGCCTAGCTCTGCAGAAGCCAGACGCTGGCATGGCGCGGAATAACTGGGGGGTGGCCGGATTCCTACAGCTCCCATGCACGATGAGCAAGCTCCAATCGACTTTATTTTCTGATTTCTTCATTAAATTTATTCAAGTCCGAATCTATTTAAAATAAATAAACTTCTAATTTTAAATTATTTTAACTTTTTTTCTCCCTTATTTCTTTGCATTGTCCGTGGCAATATAACGATTTTCTTTTTTTTTCTGCATTTGGGTTGTCAGAAAAAAACTAACCAATATAGTGCGATTTCAGCTAAAAGTTAAAAGTTACAACCAAAAGTTTAAGCCAAAAATTAGTTGGAGCACCACCTTAAGCTTCAGCTTTTGACTATGCCTATTGCCATTTGACTGAAATTGTATTATAGCAATTGTTAGCTTTTTCTAGATCATTTAATTAAAAAGTTAAAAATATTGCTATATCTTTACTGACAATGTAAAAAAATAAAAATGATAGAGTCAAAAAGTCAATAAAATTAAAATTAAAAAGTCGATTATTTCATTTCAAATAGCTCCTAGTTTCTGTTGGATCTGAAGCCAAGGAGCAATAACCAAACTGTACCAACCGCGCGAGACGTGACGCTATATCCGGAGTTCATTTATGGCCGATTTTAACCACAGCCACCTTCCGTTTTTACTAAAACACCATTTCTTGTGGACCATGCATGCGTGTGTATATATAGGGCGAGTACTTACACGAATGATGCATTGCATTGCGTGCACCTAGACACGCCGAAAGAGTTTACTGCCGTTCGTAGCACGTAATGTTTGAGTGTTCTGCCGAAGCTGCTAAGGTGGTAGCTATCGTATATTCGTATGGGCTTGGGCACTGGGTTCGTGTTGGTACTGTTAATATGCTCGATGTTGCCTCTTAACATCGCAAGTCAACTTAACTAGCCTCGTAGGACCGCGTCAGGCATCGTAATCGTGAGGAATTACTTAAAAAATTCAAGGACATATGCGTATTTTTGGAAAAGGCGAAGGATTTTTTTGCAAAAAAGCGAGGGCCTGTACGTAAGTAAAAAAACCGCGGGGGGGCCTGTACGTAAATAAAGGAGGACCCGTGCGTAATCTAAAAAACCGCGGGGGCCATCACGCAAAAGGGAGGGGCCAAAAAAAATCCAGGGATATTTTTACGAGAACCAGGGATCTGTACGCAATTTCAGGAAATACAGGAGATCACCACCGCCGACCGTACCCAAAATGAATGGGTGTGCTAGTTTCTTTTTTAAACTATAAATTAGTTTATTTTAGTGTAATTTTAGTCGGCTATATTTAAACTATAAATCAGTTTATTTTAGTTTAATTAAACGGCATCTAAGGACAACACAGTGGAAAAAGAGGGAGAGAGAGAAAGTGAGAGAGTGCGACCCACCTGGTAGACATTTGGGCCGGATGGGAGGTGGATCGGATGCGCGCGCGCGGGACGACCGGAGCAGGAGAGCTTTCATATCTCCGAGACTGCAGGTCTGCAGCCACATGCGTGGGATTCACGCCTACGCTCCATCTCCATTGCACGTTAGGACGTGAATAGCGGGCTACCTCCCAGGCTTGCCATCATGCCGGCGAGGGTAGAGGGGGACGGCTACCGCAAGTTGCGCAGTGCATGCGCCGGTAGAGGAGGTACGCTACAGTGTCTGTCTACCGCGTGCAGGAATCTTCCATGGCATGCCCGGATGCTCCCCTCCTCTTCTCTCCGCTCCCCCATGTAAACATCTCTCGGCGAGTGCTAATCGTGCCAATTGCCAAACGATCAGAAGTGATCTTCTTCTCTCTCTCATGCTTGTCTTCTAAGATTATTCTAAAGATACAAACTTATCTGTAGCTAAAAGAAATGTATTTTAGAATGAGAGTGCGAGCGGCAAGAAGAGTGAGAAAGAACATTTGATCCATTATCTTATCTTTGAAATAAAATGAAAGTAAACTGTTTTTAAAAGGTTAGATATTTATATTGACTTTCTAGCTTTATCATATACGATATATGGACCCGGCCGTCCTTGTGTCTGTCGCTCGCTCGGAGAGAATTATTGGCTTTAGTAGGACGCATGTGCCTACGTTCCCAGATTAAGCTTGGCTACCTACGTACTGGCAAAAATGGCTCATGAAATGTCACGCTAACGTGTCGCGGTTCCATAGGAGGTGTTCGCCCCGTGATAAGACGCGCCACCTAGTGTTTTTTCTTGATGCTGTTGCCTGCGCTCCTCAACACCACACAGTAGACGGTGCACATACTAGTTTAAGTTCGAAAAACTGTTTAAAGAATTTACTTTAGAAGACTGTTTTATTTTAATATTTAACTTTTTAACTTGTAGAGAAACTAAAAATAATAAAAAAAAATCAAAAACAGAACCAAGAGACAAAAAGAACAGTCTTGTTCGGGTGCATCGGTGGTCAACTGGTGCTAGTTACTGACGCCCCTGATTAGTTATTCTCGTTATCCAAGCTAGAATTTTATTAAGCGACAATAACACAACCCATGATGACGACATGATCCACGTACAAACTACGAACTGAGAACGAAACGAATCATACATACCTTTCAAAACCTGATCGACAGTATAAGATACTATTGCTATTTGTGAAAATAGTACACGCCAAACAATGGATCGTCCAACCGTGGCCTTATGTCATGTTCGTCAAAAAGAAAAACAAAAAGAAATGCAAATTCGTGCTTACAGAGCAAAGTCTAGAGATTGGGATTCAGTCTTTAAAAATAAAGAATTGGATTCGCGAGAGCAAACAGGCTCGAGCTCGAGCTTTCTTGGATCCGTCATATCGTTCCCATGCAGACCAGTACTAATACAACACGGGCTGGGCCATTTGAGCCCATGTAGAAAGCCCAAATTGAAGCCTCATTTCTGACCCAGATTTTACGTTTCTACCAAGGTTCTTCTTGAAGTCTTGAGCACTTTGGAAATCTTTCCCTTCATTTTGCCGGTTACATCAGGAATCAAAGCACTATTTCACATTGTATTTACAAAAAAACAGTACACGAGACATAATGACAAAAATATGTCGGCAGTAGGCGCCTGTCGCCCAGGGTGCAGGCGGCAGATAATTAGGCCGGCTAATTAGCCAGCCTAATTACCCATCTAATTTTTTTGATTTAGTGATTTTGAATTTTTAAATATATCAAAATAAGTTCAACAAAATACGAAAATTTATGTACAACCTTCCAACAAAATATTCCTCGTAGTGTAATTTTTGGGGAATTTTACCCATGGCAAATTTTGCTCAAAAAATTATAAAATTTTGATATATTTACGAGTTTTTACATATAGCAAACGAGCTTCAAAAATTACGAAATTTTATGTGAAGCCTCCCAATGTAGTAATAGTTATTTATGTAATTTTTTTGAGAATTTTATGCAGTCTGAATTAGGCACGTTTGTTCGGATTAACTTAACACGAATTTAACGAATATTAGTACAAATATGAGACTAAGAACTATTGGCTGTGAAGCCTGTCGCCAGCCTGTGGAGCCAGCAATATCAATATGATAAATAAAACCAAGAAGCTATAACTAAAATATTTAGAGTGCTACAAGTTCAATATTGATATTGTTTTATTCAAGCACTCAGAATTGAGCATAATTAGAATGTTTAGCACTTATGAAAACATATTTTAGCCTTATCTTAGCAAAGCAAGTCCTAAACTATGAGCCATCCATTACCGCCTCTTAAGATTCGACCATTTTTTTATAATTTTTGTTTTCTTCACATTACTTAACCATGTGCTAGATCTTAAACCTTTGTCGATATCCCAAGCAATATGCTTAAAACAGTGGTCATGGTCATCCACCCCCTGAGTTCATACATAGTGCAATGGCAAACCGTTTCATAAGAAAGAATTGGTAAAATCAGTTTTTCGCATATAAAAGAGATCTTTTTATTTTAGTTTCTAGTTCAAGAATAATGAGCTACTCCTGAGTCTATTAACAATACCTGACCCGACCCACAAAAGCCTAGAGAATTAAACTAATGCTTAAACAATGAACTAGCGTAGCTCAATCTGAAGCTCAACTTATATTCAAGATTCAACATAGCGTATTTAACATGACATGAATCATACAAAGAGTATTAAATTAAACTAGTCATGATATCAAACATATACATGTTTTAATTCAAGTTTTGCAAGACCACTTGTAGTTTCAATTTGCTAGCATGGTAAAAACTAAGCTATATATGAAAAGTCACGATAAATCAAGCTAAACTAACACAAACCATGGCAAGGAGCAATTCCATGATACCACATCATACATGAGTAATAGTCAGAGCTCCATGGATATTTAGCTAGTTCTAGTGGTAGAAATTTAGATATGAAATTTGACGTGGTGCTAGACTACAGAAAACTGTAGTTCTTTTCCCTAGTTTATTGATTTGAATGTTATGGTGTATTCTTAATTATGCAGCACCATTGACTGTCTTTGTGGTTATTAGTGATTTATTGTTGCCAGGTTGTATATTGGAGCTTAGAGAGACTTACATCACCTCAAGTGTCCAAGAATCAAGCTTTGTTCATAATCGATAATGTATCTGCGACGCATATGTGCCACAAACATCCTTTTCCCCTTGGAATAGTGCTTTTTTTGTTCATATAGAAATAGGATATCTAATTGCATATTTGAAAGATGATAGTGGTGGATTACACCATTAGGGCCTTTAAGCATGTCCTTCAGGCTAGGCAGTACCTTAAAAAAATGAAAAAAAGGATGGTTTTCCTGATCCATGACATGCAAGGAAATTTATATTTGTATGTATGTGAAATGACTATATGTTTGCAACTTTTGGGCTTCATACTGAGATTGTCAAAGTATTTGGGACTAGTGCGTCATGATTTTTTGATTATTTTAGAATAGGCTCTGTTGAGCTCGAGCATGTTAGAATAGGATTTCCCCCCTTTTCTTTAGCTTAGCCTCACCTCAATGTCTTGATAACCATGATTTAAAGCCATGTGCTATGTGTTTATTGGACTAATTTTATTGTCTGATAGTGTTGATTGTAGATATCTCTACTACTTAAAAGAAATATAGAATCTCTCCTCATAAAGGCAAAAGAGTCTAAAATGACTCCTTTCCTCTTCCGCTAAATAGTGCCCACCTGATCTTTCGAGAAAAGATGAAATTAATGGCAAAACTAGAAGCTAAAATGCTTTTGGTTTTAGGTTTATTTGGCACGAGGTTTTTCAAGCTATCGTAGCAATTAAATTTAAAAAATAATAAAAAACAGTTCCACGGACAATGCAAAAAACAGGATAAAGAAAAGCTAAACACTAAGAAGTAAATCGCTTAACTCGAAAAACCACTACTCTCAAACTAAAGGTCGCAACCTCAGTGTGGCCCGTCTAACATCTTATACGGCTCATTGTCTCCACTCGTACTCATATAACACCATTGGTCAGCCACAAGTGGCAAACATCCAAGTGCCAAACATCTTAATAGTGTTGGTCTTGTTTTTTCATCTTATGACTTATGACTTCTTTTGAATAAATAAACAGAACAACTTATCGATTTTTGATTTATTCGCACGAACGCACACACTAAAACCAAAAGTCATAAGCTGCAGCAAAAAAAATACACATATTATGTATTACTTGTGTCACTGCAACCTTCCACTTCCGGTTTTAGCAAGGGGCATATTCAATTTGTATTTTGAGGCTCCACATTAGGGCTTGTGTTTTGAGGCCACCGTTATGTTTGAGGCCACATTAGCTAGATTTTAATGTCAAATGTGGTTGTTGATAGTTGGTCTAAAGACTCATGTCTTATAACCCTATTTTCATAAATGCCCATAGCTAGACAATACTAAAGACTCATGTCTTGTTTAAAAGTACTGTGTCTTTTGGTTGATTATGAGAGATTGAGAGATGAAGAGATTGAGGAATAAATGATTTCTATAAATAACTTAAATCCATCTTAAAAATCACTCTGTTTGAAAAATAGCTCCTAAATGATTTCTACAAATAACTTAAATTCATCTTAAGAAATCACTCTATTTTGAAAAATAGCTTCTAAAAATTAAAAATCAAGAACTGATTACAAACCCTTTGTGTTTTGCACTCTTCCAGTGGTGATAATTTTCTCACCATTGCTCCAACCCCATGCATGCGGTATGCCTGTGTCTGACCATGTTTTGGACGTGACATGGCTTATCAAGGATTTAGACGGATATTCTGTTTATATTAGTTTTTAGAAGTAATTTTTTTATAGTAAATAACTTTTATATTATATCTAACTTTCAAACGAAGTGTTTTTTAAATTAAAACTAAAAGCCTCTGAGAACAGGACCGGAGATTTGCACATGCCCGATAAGATCCCATTTGCAGCACATGACTCATAAGAATATTGTAGAAAACCCCCAGATCTGTCTCATTGGATGTTTTCTATCCACGAAAATTCCTATAAAACTACCGTGCTCTAACGGTGCCTAAACTCCTTCGCATGTCCATGAAATTGTTAGGGGAACCTCAGTTTTGATATTACGTTAAAACAATTAAACTCGGGTGCTATGCACCGTGTTTGCCGCGGCGAGTGATGAGTTCATCGCGGCACGTTTGCAGAGCGCAACACTACACCAATAATAATATGACTCAATAGACCAGGATGCGATTACATGGCAGCATTTCGAAAATTCAAACTTAAATATCCGAATCGGGTAAGGTGCAGGATGCTGAGTCGCGAGTCCCAAATTCCCAATGCCGTAGGCCCTCACGCGCCTGATCTATGTCGCCGCCGTCTCGGCGACCGCCCCGCCGCAGCCCTCCCTTCGCCCCCCTCCTCCACCTCTCCTGAGGCCTCCGCCGCCGGAGATGGCCCAGCCGCGGCGGCGCGGCCACAACCACCCCCACGCCCACCACCGGTGCGCGCGCCGCGTTGCCCTGCCAGCGGCTGCCCTCCTCCTACTCTTCCTCGCCGTCTCGCTCCTCTCCATCTCCCTCTCCGCGCCGCCGCTCACCGACCACCCCGGCCTCGCCTCCTCCCGCCGATCCCTCCGCCGCAGCTCCCACCACCCTCCGGTATGAACACTAACTCTGGCTCCCGCCCCCCACTCGCTCCTCTGCTCGTCCACGATGTCCGATCTGATATTTTCTCTCGCCCTCTCTGTTGGAGTCCACAGCCGAACAGCTCTGGTGACGAAATGGAGGGCTCTAAGAGCGGCGACGTATTCAGCATTCCGGTTAGATCGCAATGCATGGATTGGATTGGATTGTGGTTTATGTTTTGGATTGTGGATAAATGACACAAATTGGGATAGATGATTCTTCTATAACCTGGTCTAGTCAATACCAAAGCTGTTTTGCTCTGATTTGATCGGTGGAGGGTTTAGGTTTGAATACAATAGTTGCTTGTGGGCCTCTGGCACTTGTTTTGGAAAAATTTGCGCAAACATATCTTAAATTGGACCATATAGGTATATAGCTTTTGTCACTAAGTCAATTACTAATTGTGAAGAGGCTAGATGAACTTGGAGTGAAACTTTCCACTGTTTGAGGGCTTGAGTAATGTGGTTGCTTTTTTGCATAGGAAATGTTAGATTGGGGCTTTCTTATATAATTGATTGATCAATTGATTATGTTTTACTCAAAATGTAGAGAAGTGGAAGCACTGCGACAGATGATCTGTGGGGTTCAAAGCTCGCTAGCAACTTCTATGGATGCAGTAACTCTAGCAGCAAATTCCTTGGTGATCCACTCTGCTGTAACTTCCTGCTAAAATTTTGTACAATGCGTCATAAATGTTGGATACTGTGTGCACTTGTGTAGTGGATGTGAATGATGAATGTCTATGTGTATGAATGCTTATTGCATGCTAGCATAGTTTTGAGGTGCCCTTTTTGTATTGTGATGAGTTAACTATATCCTGCCTAAAGGGCTTGCCTTTTTAAAATCATGCAGATTCCAGTGTTACCACACAGCCAGATCGATATTTGATTATTGTTACAAGTGGAGGTCTCAATCAGCAGAGAACAGGGGTGAGATGCATCTCTCTTTATATAAACTCATGTGTGTGGATATGATTAAGAACACCTTCTGTAAACATGACATTCTTTTTGCTAATGTTTGCACTGTTGTTATCTTGTTGCACCAACCTCAGCATCGTCCAATGTCTAGCATATGTCATCAGGATCTGCTCAAATTTATCTAGGTACCCAGTTTGTGTAGTCTAGGATCCTTTTGAGTTTATGTGCCTAAGGAAATACCATTTTGTTGATAAAATGCACAGGAGAAGCTTCTAATGATGGACTAGAACTACAAGCTAGAAGCACATGACTTGTATTTGCCAGTATGCTAGGCCACATCAACTTCCTTTGTTTCTTAAGCCTTTTGTCTTTTAGGACTTTGGACTTGGTAGTTTGCATCCTCATTTATGAATGACACAGTAACAGTTTGCAGCAATGCTCATGCTTCTTACATTTACTTGCAACTCCAAAGTATGTATGTTCTTTTTTCTATCCTGTACTACAGAACTGTGTGTATTCAACAAATCACTTCTTTTTAGATAATTGATGCTGTAGTCGCTGCACGCATTTTAAATGCCACACTTGTTGTTCCCAAATTGGATCATGCATCTTTCTGGAAAGATTCAAGGTATGCAAGTAGTGAGCTCTTCCAAATTTCAACTCATGATCTTCTATGACTGCTTAAATGTGTAAGTTGAACTAATTGCACTTGTTTTGTACTTAATGCTATCTCTGCTGCAGCAACTTCTCTGAAATCTTTGATATCGACTGGTTCATTTCATTTCTTGCGAAGGATGTCAAAATTATAAAAGAACCTCCAGAAAAAGGAGGTAAAGTTGTACGACCTTATAAAATGCGCGTCCCCCGAAAATGCACTCCGCGATGTTACTTGAACCGTGTCTTACCTGCACTTCTGAAGAAACATGTAAGTTGTGTTCCTGTGGCTTTGTAGAAGTCCTTGTGACTGGGATACATTATTTTTATATGAAGTTATCCTTAGTCTCTTGCCACCCACAACCTGTTAACATATTTGAATTCAATTATGCATTTATTATAGATATTCTTTACATTTACTGGCCAGTTACTTGACCTGATATTTTGATGGCCAATTGTTTCTATTATTGCTTTTGCCGAATTTATCTTTTTTTTTGGCCAAATTTATCTATGTAGGGGGATTTGCCAATCATGCTTGCACTCTGTTTGTTTTGTAATTTATTTGTGCATTTACTTTTTTATGCTTCTGTGTGTAGTTTGATTTATGTTTCAGCACGTTTTTGTGGCCAAAGTTTTTTTTTTGGAGAGATTTTGCATTCATAAAAATCCTCAGTCACATAGCTTATTTAACTTCCTTCCTGATGGTGCAGGTTATTCGAATGACTAAATATGATTATAGGCTCTCAAATAAGTTAGACACTGAACTGCAAAAACTGCGTTGCAGAGTCAATTATCATGCTTTGAGATTTACTGACCCAATACAAGAATTGGGTGAAAAGCTAATACAACGAATGCAGGAGAAGAGCAGATATTTTATTGCTCTTCATCTGAGGTACACTTAGTTGAAGCTGTCCTTGATCTGCATATTTCCTTTGCTCAAAGTTTACCTGTTCCAGTTCACTCTTCAGCTTTTTTGTTGCAAGTACATGTAGTGATCCTTAGTGTGTGTTTTTTATCTAACAAGTAAAAATTTTGGGCAATGCATAAAAATTAAAATATACTGCCCTTAGTTTGGGCCTGACCTCTCTCAAAATATATGAGTGACACATAACACCAGCTATAGTGCTTAGACTACTCAGTGGTAATGATACAGACTCTTCAGTCCGTTGATGGTCTCAAACTTTTCTTCCTGAGCACCTGCCATCTCTACTTCAGGGAGTCGGCAGATCATTATCAAGTTAAGCAAGAAGTTATCCCTAAACTCTCCCCTTATTTCTTTCTATCCCTTCCTGAGCCCTATGCGCCCTACCCCCTGCGCATTGCTCTTCTCTGTTATCACCACTGCCACCATTCGGAGCCATGGCACCAGTCCAGCGAGGGCTGGGGCCGGGGCGAAAGCCCCCACTAACCATAGTTACACCTTGAGGTCCTTACCCCTGGGTCATTACAGCACCCTTGTTTCACCATTCAAGAGTTTCAAGATGTTCCCTTCATCCATTCTGTTGGTACACAAAGCATTGACTTTTAGTTATCCAAATACAGCTACTGTCATTATAATTTACTAATTGAGTTGCCTTTCAGCTGCAGCCATTTCCTTTTGCACTTAATTAAAATTATAATGGAGCAACAAAATTACGAGGCTAATTAATTAGAAAGAAAGAAGAAAACAAAAGAACATTTCTTTGTACAATGGACAATGCTGCAGCATATATCATTATGTCTTTGTTTCTTGATCAAGATATGCTTTCTGTTATGATGGCAGATTTGAACCTGATATGCTTGCCTTTTCTGGGTGTTATTATGGTGGTGGAGAAAAGGAGAGGAGAGAACTAGGTTCAATTCGCAAGCGATGGAAAACCTTGCATGTATGAACAGTATCATTTAGCAGTTACTTAGATAGTGAGCTAAAGTTGTGTATTGCCAACTTGTTGTGTTTCTTCATTTCAGACAGGCAACCCAGAGAAAGGAAGAAGGCAAGGTAGGTGCCCACTAACTCCTGAGGAGGTAGGGCTGATGTTGAAGGCATTAGGCTACAGAAGTGATGTCCCTATCTATGTTGCTTCTGGTGAGATATATGGAGGGGAAGATACTTTAGCACCCCTCAAAGCACTCTTCCCCAATTTTCATACAAAAGAAACGCTGTCAAATAAAGAGGAGCTGGCTCCATTCTTGACACACTCATCTCGCATGGCTGCAATTGATTTCATTGTCTGTGATGGAAGTGATGCTTTTGTGACTAACAACAATGGTAACATGGCCAAAATTCTTGCTGGGCGAAGGTGATGCTTTTTATTCCTGCTACTTTTCCTTTTTATTTATGTTAGTTCCTTCTAACTTCTGACAATCTAGTGGTGCTCTCTGCAGGAGGTATTTTGGCCACAAGAGAACAATCCGGCCAAATGCCAAGCAGCTCTATCCCTTATTTATGAACAGTGGAAATATGTCATGGGATGCGTTCTCCTCACAGGTGCGAATAATCCAGAAAGGATTTATGGGAGAGCCCATGGAAATCATGCCAGGAAGAGGCGAATTTCATGCCAACCCTGCTGCCTGTATATGTGAAAGGACCAACGGAAAGTCAGTAGCCAAATCGAGTTCCAGAAGTAGTCGGGAAACTGATAACAGCACTGGAATAAGGAAGGCTATTGGCGAGCCAGCATATCCTATTTATACTGACGAAGAGGCGGATGGTTCTGATACTGAAGATGATCCCACATGGAGAGGAGAGATGATTGACACTGAAGCTGACGATGATTCTTTGGTCAGACGAGAGGATTCTGGGCTGGAGGAGATCCTTTCAGATTAGTTCAGTTATGCAGCTGGAAGAAATAGTTGAGTTATGCAGATCTGACTTTGCATACATGTGTTGTATGTGGTACGAATTGATGGATTTGACCCCTCCAGAGCAGCTAGATCTGCAGCTGCTGGTGTACATAGACTGTACATCCTCTCCTGCCGCCCCACGCTCAATGTGGGTAGATGCTTTTTTTGGCGTCTCCAGCGTTGTGGCGGCCAGTAGTTTTCGTAGTCTGTAACATCAGCGTCCTTGCCCGTAGCTCGTGGGAATGTGTTTGCTCTGCTTCATTTTCTGTTCTTTTTTCTTCTGGCCAAATTTTTAGGTGCCATCTTTTTTTTGTTTGTTACGGTAGTACTTACTGCTGTTTTTATGCTGGACTGTTGTTGACTTATCATGGCGCAGTGTAAGATTTCCTAATCTTTGTTAGAAGAAAGTAGCATGGTGTTTCATCATGACATATTCTACCAGACCATCAGTTCTTTTTGTCACATTTTGTTTAAATAGCATAAATCAATATTGAAGTATTTTTGTAACGATGGAAGCGGATGTTGTAACATTGTGAAGTAAATGGTGTACTTCATGCATGTGTTGTCCAATCCAAGAGCAAATGGTTCAGGTCAGGTCAGGCATGGATGATATTTCATCTTTTTCAGTAGTGTTTCTCAGTGAAAAATTGGAGGTTTGATTTCCGAAGCTTGATCCTGGAGATTCTTCTTCGGTTTCACAAGGAGAGAATGATAAGCGATAAGCTGTACTGTAGGCCCTTGTCCGGTCGATAGTTTCTGGTACATGTGAGCTCCACCAACACAGGCCAAGCTGTAAGCAAACGCTTGGTCGGTTTCAGATTCACTTTTAATTTACTATTTTTATGTTCTGGTTTCTGACTTTTAATTTACTATCTTTTGTTTTAGTTTTTCTGATTTTTTTAGTTTTTTTTAAGTTTTTTTGTCTCCACTTTTTATCGTATTTGTTTGTACTGTTTGTAAAAAGCTAACATGTTTTTTCTACTTTTAAATTTTTTAAATTTAATTACGTTAAGCATCGTCCTCAATTTGATCATTTGTTGGTGAGCAAAATTGGTCCTGAATCCGGAAACCTGATGCGTGCATCTAAAAACTTCCGATACCAGACCCGACCCGGGCTCGATCAAATCAAATACGATCAAATCAAGTTGGGCCATCCTAGATCCCGATGTCTCATCGCCGTCCGTCACGTGCAAGCGTTCGTTCTTCAAGGAACCAAGCTTCGTACTACTATGATCGATGCTGTGGCTGTGAGTGGGAGAGAGTTGGATAAGTAGTAGTAAAAACAAGAGTTATTGCTCCAATGTTGTTCATCATGAGACTTGACGGTCCATATGGCCAGGAATCTTTGCCCGACAGCCAGTTTAAGATCTTTGCCCGACAGCCAGTTTAAGGCCTCACTTATTTTAAATAGAACTTCTGGCTTTTCGTTTATTCTTTACTATTCTTAAATTTCGTTTTTTTAGCTTTTTAGTTTTTGCTGATTCTTTTTTCTGTTTGCATTGTCCGTGATAAACTAATATGTTTTCTATTTTAAGTTTTTAAATTTAATTGTAAATAAATCACTATCGCTATAGTGTAATTTTATCCACTATATTATAATTTTAGTAATAAATCATCTTTTTCGTCTAAATGTTTTCATTAAATGAGCGGTCCCTAATTATGATCGTTTACCATTATTTTTCACTATTCATAAATGTAATTTTGGCTTTTTGAGCTTTTGCCCGTATTTTTCCGTATTATGGGCTAACATATTTTTATATAATTTTTAAATTTAATTATGTTAAATCAGTCTAAATGTTTTCAGTCTAAAAAATAAGCGGTCACTAAATCATGTTATTGGGTGCGAAGTGTGCTAAATGTTAACGTTGCCCTGTGTGCCTTGATCCTCTGCAGATTCAAAACTGGGGAGGTGTTGGCGTGTTGTGTACTTGTGATGCAGGCTTCAGGTCAGAAGGGAGGAGCTGTGGTTGCTAATGCCCGTTCCAACGGGTTTATAAGTCGCGGTTTCTAAATTTTTTATATTATAATAATTAAAAATATACTATAATAATTATTAGTTTTTCTTAGTAATTAAATTTAAAAATAAAAAATTAAATCATCATGGATAATAAAAAAAAAAAAAAACCAAAAAACAAAATTAAGAAGACATAAACTGAAGTCGTTTAGAGCGGGAGGACCCATTCTAAACAGCTCTAGCTTTTGGTTTTTTTTTTTTATTTTTGGCTTATTTAAGCCAGAATTTACTTAGAATGTATTAGATTCTAATTTTGGCTTTTGGATTTTCTTTTTTCCCCTTATTTCTTTATATTGTCTATGATGATATAATATTTTTAAAATTTTTTCTCAAAATTTCTTTATTTTCTCTCTCTCTCTCTCTCTCTTTCAAAAAAAGTAATATCCGCTATAATACAATTTTAACTAAAACTCAAATTTTATAGTTTAAATCATAAGTTAATCGTAGCACCAGCCTAATGCTGTGCTTTGGACCTTCCTTGTGCTTTTGTTTCCGAGGCGTTTTTTCAGTACGCCTCGGCACCATGGCTATCGCATGAAGGAAAGTGAACTGCATGCCGCCGAATGTCAGGTCGAACAAGTTATTAATTTACTGGGTACTTTTGTGCTTATGTTTATGATTTTTAGTTTATATAATAGTAATTAATTTTTAAACTATATGTCTTTTAAGATACAATCTACAAATCGATTATAGTAGATATTATATCGAATTTATCTATATTAATTAAAATCAAACATGTGTCTCTTTTCGTACTTTTTCTTATGAGCAGCCAAAAAATTAAAAAAAATCAAAATTCAAAAAAAAAAAAGTAAAATTTATAAACAGAATAAAAAAATGAATACCCGACAAAAAAACTAAAATTCAAAAAATAAAATAAAATTTATAAATAATAAAAATAAGTTTAAACCGAAATGACCGGACTTAACAACCCATTTCCATCTCGCATTCTCATCCATGTGGTGTTCTGGTTGGCAAAGACAAGCTTTCGCGTCACTGCCACGGTCTCACAGCCCTGTGCTGTCAACATGGCGCGCCTTTCGCCGTCGGTTTTTCTTTTCTATGTCAACGAATAGTGATGTTCATTGTTCATTTAAAGCTCTGTTCGTTTTATGATTCTGCTTTTTCGGTTCTTTTTTTGTATTCGTTTATGTTGTTTGTGATGTGTGTTAAATAAGCCTGATGATTAAGTTAAATGATCACCACCTAAACATCATTCTGTTTTTTCTACTGTGATTGTGATTGATGACTTTTAACTACAATTGATGTCTTTTGTGTAGCGACAGTGGACGATGAATACGTTGATATAAATGACACACATGATTTTCACCTTGAGAAACTATTGAAAAAATCGGCTTCAAAAAGTTTATTTCTTAGATTTTGAACAAACCAAAATACGGTCTTTCACGTAGGAGGAAGGAATTCACGTGAGGTGCCACCGCGACAAACGGCAAGCGCTTCGGTGCAGTGCACGATCCATCGATGACACCGGCTCCGCTCCGCTGCACCACCACGGTGCCCACCCCCCACTAGGCCACAGCGTCTTCCTTCTCCAGTGCCATGTGGAAACCGGAGCTGCCGGCGGGCATCCAGACCATACGACAAGCAACGAACGGTGCTGATCTCTCGTCGGATCCGGCATGGGCCGCGCGGGAATGGAGAGCGCGTGGCATGAGCCAACCGCACCGGCCGCGCACCTCGCTGCAGACTGCCCCACTCCTCTGCCTCCGCGCCTCCCCATTCAAACGAAACAAATCCAAACACCGCACAGTAGCAGCACAGACACGAGCGCTGGCTACTGTACCAGCTGAGCTCGCTCACCATGGCAATGGCGTTGCTCTCCCTCTCCCTCCTCCTCTGCGTCGCCGCGCTCTCGCCGGCGCCGGGGGCGGCGCGGTTCGCCTGCAACGCCACGGCGCCGCGCGCGTCCACGTGCCAGGCGCTGGTGGCCTACACGCCGCCCAACGCCACCACGCTCGCTGTCGTCCGCGCGCTCTTCCAGGTCCGCTCCCACCGCGCGCTGCTCGCCGCAAACAGCCTCCCGCTCTCCACGCCACCCTCCGCGCAGGCGCCCTCGCCGCTCCGCGTCCGCCTTCCCTGCCTCTGTTCCGGCGGCGCCGGCGCCACCTTCCAGCGCCCCACCTACCGCATCCGCGCCGGGGACACCCTCGACGCCATAGCGCGCGGCGTCTTCGCGGGGCTAGTCACGTACCAGGACATCGCCGCCGCCAACAACGTGTCCGACCCCAACAAGATAGCCGTGGGGCAGGAGCTCTGGATCCCCGTGCCCTGCAGCTGCGACCCTGTGGGCGGCGAGGCGGTGGTGCACTACACGTACGTAGTGCCGGCCGGGAGCTCGGTTTCCAGCATCTCGCAGGACTTCGGCACGACGGACGCCACGATTCTTGCGTTGAACCGGATGCCCGACGCCAAGAGCCTTCTCGCCGGGCAGGTTCTTGATGTCCCGCTCCGAGGTAGGACAAAAATAAAAAAAAGTTCTTTTTTTATTGCCATTGCTTCCAAGATGACTCGTGAATGCATGTTTTTCACACTTCCGTGCAGATCCTCCTTTGTGATCCCATAAACCGTTTAAGAATTTTTGCCAGTACATTGCGCATTTTTGAGTTCTTTGTTGGCGCCTCCAACAAAGGATAGGTTGCAATGGCAGTTGCTGGTGTGTAACTGCATTTATACAATGTTTTCTGAACTCTTTTAGGTTCTTTCTACTGATAAAAGCTGTGGATGCCACAGAGATGCTTTGCTATAGAGCGAATACAAAGTTCTATCTCCTTTTTGCTCATCTTTGTATATTTTAGTACCTCTCTTACCCCATCCAACAATGTTCAGGAGTAGCTTTTCAGATTGTTTGCCTTGAAAAGTTGTGCTTGTGAATCGGCAAAAAGGAGGTACTAAAGATTGATGCAGCTAGTAGTTTCAGCCTTTCAGCTTGTCTCCTCTTGTAGCTTTTGCTAGCTTGCAAGTTGCAATGGAATGTGCACATCATACCTTGGATTAGAATCAAGTGAGGGTTTAGTGGTCTTGCTTGTATAAAGATGAGTTAACTGTTAAGATGGGTGGAGATTTCTGCACTGAAACACCGGAACTAGTGTTGTTAGTTATAGTTCATGGTAAGCTGATGGACATGTATGCTGCAATTTGGATCTAAAGTTGTGGACATTTCTCGTTTGTCATATGGCTCCTTAATTTTGAGGAAAAATTATGGACCAAATGAATTGTAATACTAGCTGAGTTAAATGATGGTAGCAGGACATTAGACTGAATTATAATCTGAATTATACTGAACCGCTGGTATCAAGCTAGCATGTAATGAACATTTAAAATTTAAATTCTCCAGCAAGTGTAATGCTCCCACATCATATTAGATAACATTCTAACCCTGTCATCATACATTTATTCAGAGTTCTGTTTGAGTCTAGCGGTTTACAACTTTACATATATGTTCACCTGTGCAGTCTGCTCTTCTGCCATTAGCAAAACAACCATAGACCGCAACCTCCGTGTTCCAAATGGAAGCTACATCCTCACCGCCAACAACTGCATCACGTGTGGCTGTAGCTCCTCCACTTGGCAGTGAGTGCTCACTCAACTTATCCTCATACATGCTATTGACGTCAGTCTATGTGAACCAAATTCGAAGTTCAGAATGCTCCGAAATCTTCAGGCTGGACTGTCAACCAACGCAAGGAATAAGTTCATCCTTCTGCCCCGCCGCGAGATGCGGAGATTTGTTCCTGGGGAACACGACCATGTCCTCCACCTCATCTTGCGAGAGCACAACCTGCTCGTACGCTGGGTACACCAACAGCACATCTTTCACCATCCTCGCCAATCTTACCATCGGCTCCGTGTGCAATGGTGAGCATATACGGCCTCCGTTGTAACCATCAGCTACCATGTTTTGTGCATTGCCCTTGCTCGTCGTTGACCCCTTGTTCGTCGTAATTGGCAGCTGCTGGGATGTCTCCAACTGCGCAGCCGGCTCACTCTTCGGCGTTTAGGTTGGAATCGAGGTGGCTGAGATGGACAGAGCTGATTGTTTGTCTTCATGTCGCTTTGCTGTGTCTAGGCTTTCTGCATCATGATTGAGTAGCATCCGTATTCTTACTTTCTTAGTGTCTGGACTTCTAATTCGTAGTTTTATGCTTTGAGTAATCCGGGCAGTGCCTGCGTGGCTTTGATTTATAAGTGCGGACACGAGGGGAACCGCTTGTTTTGTGGTAGAAGGTAGATCAGGACACATTTGTACTGTCAAAAACTTTTGCAAAGGTATTTCTCTGTGTTTTTGGTTTTAGCCTTTTGTTAGGGTGGTTCTAGCGAGGATCAAATCTGGTTTTGCCTGAGACGTACAGATGTACGGACTTTTATAGTCTACTGCATCATGCAATAGTTTTGTGGTAGTTTTGGTTTGTTGATCAACTAATACAAAACAGGAACCTCAGGGATAAGTTTCTTAGATTTGCAGACCGTATTATCACAGCCAAATGAGCAAAAGTTTTGGCGAGTTTCCGCGAGCGTTTCAGAAACGCCCGGATGTTGCAGGCGTGGGCCGCGCCGCAGCCCGCACGCGCGCCGGAACCACGACGCGCGCCGAGCACGCCACGGCCACGCCGACCGAGGCAGCCAGTACTCCCGTCGCGGCCCGTGGGCGCGCGCGACCAAAATCCCGGGCGCCCCTACGAAACCGCCACACTCTCTTCCCTCCTGCCTGCCTGCATTTGCTCTGATCCGACGCGGCGCGGCGGTTGAACCGCCGATGCAATTTGCCGCCGGGACGGGGGCCGCGCGGCAGCGCCTCGCGCCGCTGGCTGCCGGTCTTCCGAGCCTAATTAAATGATTGAAGGATTTTTATGTGACTTTTAATATTTATTTTCTATTTTACTTGATGTGTAATTATTCATAATATTAATACAAGTGATAATAAATATTTTGATGTAAAATTTTACTCGAGTAATTAATACTCAAGGTATCGAGGAGGACGACTGTGCTAGAATAGACAACCCACTATTGTATGAGGCCACTGTAGATAATTATATAGACAACCTATTATATTAGCTGTCTTTAATTTTATATATAAATAAAATGAAGATGTATTACAAACAACCATCGTCCATACCATTGTATATGCTCTAACAATGAGACAATGCGGCTGATTTGGCATTCATAACCGCTAAGTGCGCTCCGGTTCATGTATAGTGACGTTTTGACTGGCAACTCCGTGGAGACGGACGATTAATGGGGACCCTTCCAACCGTTTTTCACGACACTATGTCCATCTACTCTCCATCATCACTCGTGTAAACCAAGTTTTGGGTGGTTTCTTTTAAGATATGGTTTATGATTGAAAATTTTCAATTATGAACTATTTGTAAGCGATAGTATATAGAGAGAAATCATCGCATACGATTTTGACTAGTACAGCTGAACTCGGTATAGTTTATACTATAATCTATTTGTAGATCTTATCTTAAAGAATATACTATTTAAAAATTAATTACTGTAGTATAAGTCTAAGCCTAAAAGCAAAGAGCAAGAAGCCAAACCGAACCCACCTGAAGTCCTGGAGTCTGGACAAGTGGAGTGGCGTGTACGTAGCCCACGCCCCCGAGACCAGCTGCCCTGTGTTCTCCTACAACTCCTGGCCGCCGTCCACGTAGCCGAATGCAAACACGGCTGAGCCGGCCAACTGCCACGTGCCCCGGCCCCACCGAGGCTTCCAGGCCGCGCGCCACGCGTCGCGAAAACCCCGCCCGTCCATCGCTGCCGTCCCTCCCGCACGCGCCTCGCTCGCGAGCGACTCTTCCCCCCTCTCCTCCTATTTAAACCTCCCCGCCGGCGACTCCTCTCTTCGTCGACCTCCACCCATTGAATAATTAATAATAAATTAGTATTTTTTAGATATATTCCCGATCCCCTCGTCCCAATAATCCAATCTCTCCCGCGCCCATTAAGGCCGTGCAAATCCAAACCGATAAGCATTTTTCTTAGTTGCTCCCGCGTTTGTTAATCGCAGAAGTGTTTATTAACCATGGCCTTTACCTTGGCTCAGAGCGCCGCCGCAGCGGCTTCCATTGCACCGTTCACTGCACGGCGTGCCGCTGTGGTCGCCGCGCCGGTTTCGGTCGCCGCGCAGAAGGCGGCGGCGTCTCAGGCGCCGAGCCTGAGGCTGCAGAGGCAGGCGACGTGCGAGCCGTCAGTGGCGCCGGCCAGCCAGGCGATGTCGATGGCGTGCCGGGCGGTGTCCCAGAGCCCGGCCGCGGCCGAGCATGTCGCGGCGAGGAAGCCTGGCGTGCCGGTGTTCGTAATGATGCCGCTGGACACCGTGAAGAAGTGCGGGAGCGGGCTGAACCGGAGGAAGGCCGTGGCGGCGAGCCTCGCGGCGCTGAAGAGCGCCGGCGTGGAGGGCGTCATGGTGGACGTGTGGTGGGGCATCGTGGAGAGCGAGTGCCCGGGCGGTACAACTTCGCCGGGTACATGGAGCTCATGGAGATGGCGCGCAAGACCGGGCTCAAGGTCCAGGCCGTCATGTCCTTCCACCAGTGCGGCGGCAACGTCGGCGACTCCGTCACGTACGGCCGGCCACCGTCTTGACTCCATAGCCTTTTTTTTTGCTCTGTTCTTTTCCTTTCCTTGGCATTGGCCATCGGATCTTGCTAAGACATGGTGATCTTTTGTTGGTGATGACACGCAGCATCCCGCTGCCGAGGTGGGTGGTGGAGGAGATGAACAAGGACCAGGACCTCGCCTACACCGACCAATGGGGCCGCCGCAACTACGAGTACGTCTCGCTCGGCTGCGACGCCATGCCCGTCCTCAAGGGCCGCACGCCCGTGCAGTGCTACACCGACTTCATGCGCGCCTTCCGCGACCACTTCGCCTCCTTCCTCGGCAACACCATCGTCGTACGTCCCCCCGCCGTTCAGTAACTTACCGCTTTTGATCGTTTCTGTTTTGCGACGGCGCTAGCTAATTCGCCTCGTGCATGCAGGAGATCCAAGTCGGCATGGGCCCGGCCGGCGAGCTGCGGTACCCTTCGTACCCGGAGAGCAACGGCACCTGGAAGTTCCCTGGCATCGGCGCCTTCCAATGCAGCGACAGGGTATACTTGAGATGAACAACTCTCAGTTGAATTAACAAGAGTGGATCAGGAAAGTTTTTGACATCATCGGGTGTTTCGATCTCGTGCAGTACATGCTCAGCGGCCTGAAGGAAGCAGCGGAGGCGGCGGGCAAGCCGAAGTGGGGCTTCGGGGGGCCGACGGACGCCGGCGGTTACAACAGCTGGCCGGAGGACACTGTCTTCTTCCGTCGGGAAGGTGGCGGCTGGAGCACCGAGTACGGCGAGTTCTTCATGTCGTGGTACTCCCAGATGCTCCTGGAGCACGGCGAGCGCATCCTGTCGGGCGCGACGTTCGTGTTCGGCCACGCGCCCGGCGTGAAGATCTCCGTGAAGGTCGCTGGCATCCACTGGCACTACGGCACCCGGTCCCACGCGGCCGAGCTCACGGCGGGGTACTACAACACGCGGCACCGCGACGGGTACCTCCCGATCGCGCGCGTGCTGGGCCGCCACGGCGTCGTGCTCAACTTCACCTGCGTGGAGATGCGCGACCACGAGCAGCCGCAGGATACGCAGTGCCGGCCCGAGGGCCTGGTGCGGCAGGTGGCCGCGGCCGCCCGCGCGGCCGGGGTCGGCCTGGCCGGCGAGAACGCGCTGCCCCGCTACGACGACACGGCACACGACCAGGTGATCGCCACGGCCGCGGAGCGCGCCGAGGCGGACCGCATGGTGGCCTTCACGTACCTGCGCATGGGCCCCGACCTGTTCCAGCCGGAGAACTGGCGCCGGTTCGCCGCGTTCGTGAGGCGCATGTCCGAGGCCGGCACGTGGGGCGGCGTGTGCCGGGAGGTGGCCGAGCGGGAGGGGCACGGCGTCGCGCAGGCCACCGGGTCGCTCGTGCACGAGGCCGCCGTCGCGCTGCGTTGCTGATATAGACCGTCGTGGCTCGGGCGGAAACCGACGTGGGATCTTTATTTCTTGCTTGCTTCCTAGAGTTTGGGTTTGTTTGTGTTTTGGGAGGGAACGAACGCTCGGAGGTCGCGAGCATTCTCCCGTGCAAAACCGATGTGTAGAGGAGGGAGACGACGATGTAACCGGAGTCGGGAGGGGAGGACAAAGCTGTTGTCAGGCTCCGACGCTGGCGCTCCATTGCCGGCTCGGGGTTTGTTCGGGAAATATATCCATTTCCTGCCAAGCTTTTGCAGAAATGTCGTCTTCTTGCGCATCCGATTCGTCGCTGCTTCCGAGTTTCTCTTTCCGTTTCCTGCTCAAACTGCTGCTGCTACTCCGTAAAGGGGAATGAAGCTACATGCACCACGGATTAAGGTTTTATTCTTTTCAGCTTTTTAACTAGTTTTTAATTTTACCTTCTATCAATCAGCTAATACTATTTAATTTTAACTAGTTTTTTTTTTTCAAACGGAGGTAACAGGACAAATCAGTTGGACTCCTTCAAAAATTCCCGCATTATAAATGGCGCTTAACATCATCAAACACCCAAGTACCATCCGCCAAGCACCCTTCTTCCAGCCAGTGCCCAGTAGTGATGCTCAACGATCATCAGTCTTAGCCCGCTCGGTTGGACTGAAATTGCACTGTAACGGCTAAAATTTCACTGAACCGCAGATGACTTATTTAGCGTAATTAAATTTAAAAAAATTAAAAATAAAAAAATATGCTAACTCATCACGGACAACGCAAACGAATACAAAAAAAGAACTTGCAAAAAAGCTCAAAAAAGCCAAAAGTTGAAATAAACATGATAATTTTTAAAGCGAATTTTTCAAACAGCTTTTCGATTCTAAAACTATGTGCACCGTCCTCATCGGCATCTTCGTTGTCCATTGCCGTATCAAAAAACACAGATAAAAGCCATCATTCGTAACAAAAAGCCATCAGCCACAGCCTAACATAACATGGCTTAATTCTTATCGTTGAAATAGTTTGTTCTTTATTTAAATTGAGAATTTCTAGCCTATATGATTGAGTGAACGTGAAAACTTCTAACCTTGTTAATTTTAATAAGAGAATAGATAGATAGATAGATAGATAGATGCCATATATTACCTGCACGCACCACCAAGTCCAATTAATCATGGAGTAGGTTCATTACATATCTGAAACATGTTATAATAGAAACACTTCCTGAGCATGGATCGCACTAGTTTCAGGGATACAAATTAATTAACCATTGTCCTGATGATTTATGCACACTGGAAATGGTGAAACCATTTCACTTGCCCAGGTTGATGCCAGCGTAATCTGCTGGCCCATAAGGAAGCAGCCAATCGGCCAGGAACCCCTTCTTCCTCCTACGCTCAACCCCCATGTCTTCGCACAGCCGATCGTTGTGCAGGATGTGGACCGGTAAAATACAACATCGACGGATGTTGTTGGGCGCGTACCTTTTCATGTACTTTTCCCATTCGTTTATATCCTCCTCCATTGATTTTATGCTAGGCAATCGGAAAGTTCCACAGAGGAAATGCGCCAACCACTTGGACCGCAGCTCGAAAATGTATAGGTTCGACACATTCTCAGAGTAGCCGATGATCGCCAGTTGGGGGATCCTAGGATGGACACATTGCCTGCGAGTACAATCAATTGTTCGAAATAACAATCAATTGTCATCTCATGCGTATGGACATGCATGCATTGTTCAGAAGAGGAATGGTACGTTCATATCTAGACCTGAAATGTGGAACGATGTTGCTAGACGGTGAGCCGGCTACAATGTCTCTGAACATGGGCGATGCGAAGATCTCCCTCATCTTTTGATCACCTCTGTACCCGGTAGCAAAGATCACCACATCGCTCTTTATCGGAGAGGACTCGCCTTCTAAAATCACGCCTTCTTTGCAGAAGCTGAACTTGTTTGCTTTCTTCAGGACAATGCTTCCTTCTTCCACCTTATTGTAGAACTTTTCTGGAAGTATCGCAACCAAGCATGAGCTCATGGCCTCGAAGAAGCTGTAGTCTGGCACCATGTCATGCTTCTTCATGGGCACAGCCCATCTGTAGTAGCTCTCAACAAACTTGGAGAACGACCACCTCTGAACAGAACAACGATCGAGAACATAACAATAGTCATTACTGATCTTTTAGAAGAGCAAAAGTGAAAAAAAGCAAAACTACTTGCCATATGTATGCAGCTTTATTTGTTACGGCCATTACCAGCGGTGATAAGAAGGTCGCCAGAAGGCTAAGGATCAAACCCTCTCCTGGCTTGTGAACCAGGAGCTGAGAGAAGCGGTTGAGGTAGAAGAATGCAATAGGAACACCCCAAGCGTAGTAGTCAGGTATGATCCATCGCTTCGTCCGACATAGTATTGTGCATGGATGCGTGGCCCCTGCGTAATACGTACAGTTTAATTGGATCAACAAACAACTAATTAACTGGGTAAGCTGAATGCTTGGCTGATATCTCATGTAAACATGTTAAACGCTTTGATTTGCTGTTCCATTCAAGCAAAGCTCAGGGAAACTTAATCCTCATCTATCACCGTTGGAATTCGCGCACGCTGTGGCGATGTCAAGAGCAGACTTTTGGTAGCCGACGACGGTGACGAGCTTGCCCTTGATGAGATGAGCGGCCTTGGCAGCGCCCATGTTGAAGTAATCCATGGAGTGGATCACCGTGCCGTCGTAGGCCTCTGGCCCTTCGTCCGGTGGGAACGTGGGCATGTTAGGGACGCCACTGAACTGCCCGATGCATAGCACCACAAAGTCCGCCACGTGTGTCTGGTTGCCAATGAAATCAAAAGCCAATTTTTAGCACTAGGAGTATAGAATAGGCTAAGGGGATTCTCGGACTCTGATTGGAGCCACTGGATTAGAACATTGATCGCAATTTTGCTGCAGTATAACACTTCATAATTAAAATTCCAATCACTGTTAGTGAATCTTACGTTACTCAATCCGTTCTTTTTACTTTACTTATCGTTTCTTAATGCATGTAATCAGGCTTTCAAAACTTTGACCACACATTTACACAAAAGGTATTTGAATTTATCACATGAAAATTATAGTAGTAGATTTGTCATCAGAAGTACTTCCATGTCATTATATTTATAATAATTTTTTAAACTTATAATTTGAAAAGATAATGTCAAACAGAAGTATTATATATGCGTTTTAGCTGGGATTCATGCAATTCCAGTGAGCCGCATGATCCGAATGATAGCGAGGAAGGCTCAATACTTCCTTCCCTTCCCCTCTGCCTACCCCACGATGCCCATCTGCCTTCTCTCTCTTACCCTCTCCTCTCTCTCTCCACCAGCGATAGGAGAGGCAGCGGCGACAACGTAGCCCCTTGATGAAGGGGGAGACAACACGTCCCAGTCCGGCGACCAGGGAGGAGGAGGCACAACAATGGAGCACTGCCAGATCTAGTCATCAACATCACTGGTTGTCAGATCTGGCCGTCCCCATGGCCACTGCCCCATCCCTACTCAACGGCTTCCCTCCCCGTGGCACCATCGCCGGTTGCTAGATCTAGCTGTTTCTATGGCCACAGTGGCGGAGCCACAGAAGGTGCAAGGGGATACAGATGTAACCCAATTTTTTGCCAGAAAGATTACTATATACATTTATTAATATACAAAGGTATACGCTACAAACTTTTTTCTCAGTTGCAACCCACAACCCATCATTCCAATATGCCCAAAACGCAATAATCCCCAAATAAGCCCACAACCGCAGCCATCACCATCGGTCACCTCCAGGATGGTAGGATCGATCCCCAAATTCCCATATCCCCATCCTTTGCCCTAGCAACCGACGAGCCTAGGCGCAACACAACAGCAGCGGGCGACGACGTGATAGGAGGCAGGTGACTTCAAGAGCTCAATAGCAGGTTGGTTAAATTTGTTACAACTACTCATTTCCAAATTCCAATGCATGTTTGCTTACTACTAATACATTTGCTTCTTATGACAGGTTTGATGAAGTTAATATAGAGCTACTTTTTTGTATGGCATCCTTGCATCCTGCTGATTCATTTGCTTCATATGACAAGGATGAAGTTATTAAACTTGCTAAGTTTTATCCTAAAGATTTCTCGAACACAAATTTGGTCCAACTTTCTTTCTAACTTAATGTGTTTATTGCTGACATGCACCAAAATACAAGGTTTTGAGAAGCGAAGAATCTTAGTGAGCTCTCTATTAAACTTGTTGAAACAAAGAAGCATGATCGTTATAAACTTGTTTATTTGTTTCTCAAATCGGTGTTTATCCTTCCTGTGGCTACTGCAAGTGTAGAAAGGATATTTTTGACAATGAATCATGTGAAACAAGCTAAAAAATAGCATGAGTGAAAAATACTTGAATGATTGTTTAGTTACATGCATTGAGCATGAGTTATTCTACAAATTAGTGATGATGCTATCATCAATCACTTTCAAAGCACGAAAGAATGCCGTATCAAGTTGTAGTTTTTTTAAAATATTTTGTGATGTTGGTTGTAGTACAAACATGTTAGAATCATGCATGGATGTGAATCACAGATGTCTTGGATTGATAATATCTAGATGTTTGTATCCATGCTCATAGATTTTTCCATGACAAAGATAGGGTTCAAGCATGAAATTAGTTTGCAATTAAATAGTATCCCACTAGCTCAAGTAGTAAAATAACTAAATAAATAATGATAAACATACTAATTTTATAAGCTACATATGTCATGAGGTACTGCATGAGGATGTACTGCTTACCACCTTGATTCTGTCAGGAAGGGAAGAGATGAACAAACAGAAGGGAATTCTAACAAACAAGTACAATCAGTTATAAGTATAAATATGGTACAAGTATAAATCCGGTACATCTGGTTCTAATTAAACTTAATCTAAATTTGGTTGACACAATATATTGGGCAATGTATTAGATCAATAGAGCATAATACATGATTCAACTAGAAATTATGTTTGTGTACGTAGTACATAATTAACTTAGTGGGAGTGGATTGTGGTTTCAAATTTAGCCAGCAGAGTTGTTCAAATTCACGAGATAAGAACAAGAATTGGGTATGAACATTGAGTTGTCCAAGTGAAAATGGAATTGAAATAAAATAGCATGCTTTTGTGTATTAAATCATTGTTTGCATAGCATAAGCTTATATGTTGGTGCTTAATTAGAAGCTTACATTAATTCTTTTAATGGGTGTATATATGTTTTGCTTGTCTGTAATACGTGGGAGATCATGTTAATCTTCTAAAAGGAAAATTGAGGTACGCATTTGTAGTAGAAAAATATAGCAATTTTGTTAAGCAAAATATGCTTAAGTGATGAGAATAAATGTAGACTGCTTCTCCTAGCTAGCTTCCCCCCTTTGGTGTGTGTTTTCACTGGTTTTGCTTCTTTGTCACAAATGACACCATTTCACTATATATTACAGCTTTTCACTTTAGTTTGGTTACATATCTAATTCACAAGGGACTACTCCATTTTAAAATGTTCACTTGAACTTGCTATGTATCAAACCTACAGTTTTCCTCTTTACTGATGATGATAATTTTTTCCCTTATAGTAGGCATTAAAGGTCTGCCAAGCAAAATTAAAGTTAAACTAATTAGATGACCATGGAAAGATGTATTATTTAATGTTCAACAATTCATCATTTTCTGTAATTGTGCCTTTAGTTGAACCATACGATATATTGCAATTTCAGCTGCTCTTACCCCTAGGAGCAACTGCTGACTATTCATTTGCCTATACTCAAGATTTTAAACAACAATTGAAATTTACTTGAGTACAGCTTTCTCATCCTAAGGGCATCAGGAGTGTATAAGGTCGCAATGAGTCTTAAGGTGTGTCCCACCTAATTGTTAAGGTCGACTCGTTATGTTTGAGGCCACCGCTCGGCTGTAACAAGGGTTCCACTCGGCAGTAAAAAAATTGTATTTTAATGCTTGTGGTTATTGGTAGTTGGCTGGTAGGGGGAGAGAGAACAACATGATTAAAAAAATTATATTTTAATGTTTGTGGCCAGGTCTTTAGCTTAAGGACCGTCCTTAAGTCTTTTTTGCTTATGGCCTGCTTAAGATCAACCCTGTAATGTATAAGGACAATATTTTCATACACTACGGATGCCCTAATGATTATTCAGTTTGTGCTACTCCTGTTGGGTACGTTTGTTCTGTTGCTTCACTGAAACCTATGTAGAAATGCTAATTATTTCCAGCTCTATTTTACTTGCTTACGTAAGAAGAATGATTTTACTTGTTCAGTAACATGCCATAACTCCTGCAATTAATTGAGAACTTTCTATGTGATTTGATATTTGATTCGTAGACAGGAGTTGTGATTACTGCCAGTATCATATATGAAATTGTAAAGAATAGCTCTGATTTTACAAATAATTCTGCTGGATTAATTTCTACCGACACTGATTGCATTTGATTGCGCTGAATATTGATATCCCGTATGCAAAGGATTTCATATTGGGTTTCCAAGAGTTTTCGTCTTGGTAGAATGAAATGCCCTATTGTATTTATTGAATACAAAGATTTTCCAATTACATTTACAGTTCATTTTCAAAACTTATTTATGAGCCACATGACACAGGTCTGGCTTCGCGCTATCGCGCGTTCCATCTGCTAGTGTAGTATATACTAGACTCATAGGCGCGGCGCCACGCCGTGCTAGCCACCGTACGTACAAAAATAAAAGAGGCGATAATTCGTGATGATTTTTTTAAAAAAACAGGGGCAAATACGTATTTTCGAAAAAGGTAAAGGGTTTTTTTTGCAAAAAACGAGGACCTGTTAAAAAAACCGGGGGCAAATACGTATTTTCGAAAAAGACAAAGGTTTTTTTCGAAAAAACCGAGGACCTGTACGTAAACAAACGGGGACCCGTGCGTAATTTCTAAAACCGCGGGGGGTCATCCTGCAAAGTGGATGGGCTAAAAAAATTTCAGGGACCTTTCCGCGAGAACCAAGGACCTGTACGTAATTTCGAAAAAATACAGGAGCTTTTTCGCAAAAGTGCTCCCCCGACCGTGCGCAAAACGCGCGGCCACGCGGCGCGCGGAGCGCTGGCGCGGGCGATATGGCCATGCGCTCCGCGCGCGCACTCCCCCGGTCGTAATAGGGGGTGATTATTATCACAAGCTCTCTCATAGCGAAGTATCTAGCCATCAAACAATTTGTAAGTACAAAGTCAAAACCACGGTATGATTATATGGAGCACAAATTATGTAAGCTATAACTGTGCTCAACTCATAGTAGGGAAAATTATATCGGACTGAAAATTTTATCAGAGATCAGCGATACGACTGGAGCATTTACCCAAAATTTTGAACGAAAATTTTGAATTAAAATTTGAAAATTTGAAGTTTTTTGTAGTTTTTTTTTGAATTTTTAGATGAATTTTGTTGAATCTGAAATTTTTTAGCTGATACAAAATTTACTGGTCTATGCCGATAAAACTGATAACCGACGGTTACCGAAGAAATTTCGCCGATACAAATTTCCCGGACTCATGATTGACACTGACCAGAGAAATACATCCTAGCTGGGACGTCGTTTAGTTATTGTCCTCACCTCAACGTCGTCCCCGTGCTCCACAGTGAGCCGCCACTCGCCACGGCCACTACCGAACGCCTCGCCGTTTCCGGCCCACTGCTCCCAGGCTATCACCTCCTCCTCGTCTGCGCCGGCGTACTCCATGGTGGCCACCCGGCTGCCGAACCTGATGCATTCCAGCACGCCGAAGCGGCGTGCGTACGAGCGCAGGTACTCCATGACCTGCTCGTGGTCCGGGAACACATCGGTGACGCCTGGAGGCCACGGGAAGTCCGTGAACTCGAAATATGGCCGCGGCGTCTGCAGCCGCGTTGAGGCGAGCGTGCGCGCCCACACGCCGCCGATGGCATCCGCGTCAGCCTCGAACACCACCGGCCGGAATCCGCGCTCCAGGGCGTGTTTGCAAGCTGTGAGACCGCTCAGGCCGGCGCCGACGATGGCCACTCTCTTCTCCATTCTGAGTTCGTAGTCCGTCTATATCTAGCCAAAGGGATACAACGTTAAATTCCGTTAGGCTTCGTGGACTTTGGTTTGCTGGAAGTAATGTTGCGTGGAATTTCTCGGTACAATATTCTTAGAACTTGCAATGATAATTTTAATCCATGCGCTTTGCATAAGTACAGAATGCAAGAGGTTAGTGTGCCTTTTATAGTAGTAGATTAGGGTGTGAAAAAACTATCCTACGGGCGCGCATTTGTTAGGTAAGTCACGGCCGGTCCATTGGCGTTGCGTCAGAATTGGAAACTCCTGCTTTGCCAGCTTCTTTTTTTTTCCTTTTTAGATTTTTTTTTCTGAACAAAATTGCTAATCACGCGTCCGTTAGCGAGCAGAAGGCAAGCAAGTGGGCCTGTGTGCAGTTGTGTCGTGATCATTTGCATGCATAGATTGTTTTTGGCTCATTAGTTGTGTCTCCTGATTTTTTTAATTATTTCGATACGTTTTTATTTCTGTTATATTTTTTCTCCTGTGGCTGTATAATTTTCTTATCGGCAATAATACACGTGATGCGTCTAGAGAGAGCACTCCATGTTGGACGATAGACTTAGAATCTGGACGTTTCGGTCCCTACCATTCGCAAGCCATCTAGCCCGATAAGTACACTTGTGGGATATGATGGCCCATCAACAACGTCATCAATCCAACGAATTAAAGATATACACCATTTAGTGTAAGCTAGGCAATGATCCGAATGCGAATGCT
This sequence comes from Bonia amplexicaulis, assembly GCA_036346245.1. Lineage (NCBI taxonomy): Eukaryota > Viridiplantae > Streptophyta > Magnoliopsida > Poales > Poaceae > Bonia > Bonia amplexicaulis. Next base: position 63,697 of record JAYGGG010000584.1, on the reverse strand, counting down.
CTTTTTACCACATGCCATTCCAAACTCACGCTCGTGGATCCAAGAGAAGGTCGCTGAGGTAGCCATGGCTTCTCTGTCAGTACCGGATGTGGTACATCTTTGAGCTCCGCATGATGTCACATAGCCTCTACAAGCTCCACTGACACTCTGGTCATGGCCTCCATGAGCTCCGTCTCCAACGTCAGCGCTTTCGCCCACGCCGGCCATGGCCTCCGTGTGCTCCTACGGCATCCCACCCTCCATTACCAAGAGTGGCCTCCGTGAGCCTTGTGTCATCCGTCGCCATCAGGGCGTGATCTCCACGAGCACAAACTGAGCTCCACCGCTGCAGGCTCCTTGTCGGTGTCGCCGTGACCTACACTGCACTACCACAAAAGAGACTATACTGGACAGCTACATCACAGACGGTTTATAGGGAACCGTCTGTGCTGTATTATCACATACGGTTTTATAAAGCGTGACTGTACCGTCTGTGATAGGCAACTATGACAGACGGTTCATACGAATAACTGCATGTGATATTATCACAGACAATTATTTATACGAACCGTTTGTGATAGTGGCGGTCATCACAGACAGTTCAAATGGTTATTAGTAGGAACCGTCTGCGATAGTTTTATATCACAGACGATTGGTAGTTGGAACTGTCAGGGATACTCCGCGTTATTAAATAGTAAGCGTGGTCTAGACAGATCTGTCTTCATTGCGCTGCATTGAAGGAGGCAGACGACTTTGGGGAGTTTGGTGTAAATATACCGCTTGTAGATCAATTTATTCTTGGTAATTAGAGGTTAGTATTTGCTTCTAATAACTTACATGCCTTGTATTAGCTAGAGAGAGATGATAGCTAGGTTTTTAGATCTAGCTAGCTAGGTTTAGAGAGAGATGGTAGTTTGCTCCAATTTAATAATGGGCTAGTACTCGTAGTTTACTTTAATATATTCTTGCTTGATATTTTTCATGAATACGTGGCTAGCTACTTAATTTAGATATGGATAATTTATTATAAGGTGAATGACAATTATGTGTGTAAGTAGTTAGGTTGATTAGCTATAGTAGCATTAATAATCCAATTTGACACCTATTTGTTAAATGTGTAGCATAGATGGACCAAAGCTAGGCATACTTTGAGAACTGTGTGAGTGAACAGTACATTAATGGCGTGTCTGCTTTTAAAAGAGTGACCGAGTTGGATATGTTGAAGAAGGGGATGGAATATATATAATGCCTATGTATTTATTGCGATAATCTAAAGATGTTAAGATCACTTGATTTGAAGGGGTTTCAAAAAGGGGTATACATGTTGGAGCAGTAATGGTGAAGAGAAGATTATACGAAAAGGTAGTTATAACATCGTCGAGGGAGACAACGATATGCCGGTTATAGACTATGCTTTCGATGACGATAGGTCGCAGATGACAATCTAGATCAGATGTTATGCGATGCATAAGGGAACTATAATGAGAGAGAGTTTGGTAAATTTGAGGGCTTGATAGAGGACTCGGAGAAACCTTTGTTCCTAGGCTGCAAGCCGTAATACACAAGGTTGTCATCTATTCTAGAATTGCTGAAATTGAAGGCAAGCAATGGTTAGTCTGATAAGAGTTTCACGGCATTGTTAGGTCTCCTAGCAAACATCCTTCCAAAGGGAAATATGTTTCCGAGAAACACCTACCAAGCTAAGAAGATTCTTTGTCCATTGAGAATGGAAGTAGAAAGAATACATGCATATCCGAATGATTGTATCCTCTACCGTAAAGAGTACGCAAGCTTATATATTTGTCTGGTGTGCTAAGCATCCTGATACAAGTGTAAAAATGACTCTGATGATGAGATCTGTGTTATATGTGATGACTCCGATGATACAAGCTATATATATGATCTGCTTGCGTTGTTTAATTCATTTGTGAGATCTGTGTAATGATTGTCCTGTGCTATATATATGTGATCTTCTTGTTTATTTTCAGAGAGCATGATTAGTATTTCCTGAGGCTATCCAAAAAATAGAAAATAATGTAGTTTTTGAAATAGCTATCAAACCATCTGTGATATATAGATATCACAGATGGTTTCTAAAACAAACCGTCTGTGATATTTCAAAACAAACAATCTGTAATATGTACGATATCATAGATAGTTAATATCGAAAACCATCTGTGATATTCTGTTATCATAGACGGTTGTTCTTGTAATATATACGATATCACAGACGGTTAATATCAAAAATCGTCTGTGATAGCGGAATATCACATATAGTTTTTCAAAAAAATCGTCTGTGTTTTAACTATCATAGATGGTTTAGGAGCCGTCTGTGACAACAACCTATTATCACTGATACATAAATGCAGACAGTTCATAAACCATCTGTAATGACGGTTTTGAACCGTCTATGATAACACCATCCGTAGTAGTGCTGGCAGGCTCTACGTCTCGCCACCGTCAGTTTGTTCGATCCCTCCTCCGGTATGCTTGTTGCAAGCATTTTTTATTTTGTTGCAACAATTTTCTCAAAGTGTTGCATGAGGTATTTTATTTTATTGTAGTTTGTCTTTGCAAATGTTGTAGTAAAAGAAAATTTTATTGCAATTAGGTTGTGGATTTGTTGCACAAGAATTTTTTTGGTTGCAGTAGTTTTGCTAGATTGGTGCATCGTATTTGTTGTAATAGATTGTTGCAACCGTGGTGCATTTTGTTATAAGTCACTACCGTCTCGCACTGGGGATAGGACATGAGTGCATCACGCACTCTACTCCTCTTGCTCCTGTCAGGTGCACACATCTCTCCCTCACTTTCCCCACCGCTTGCACCCTCTTTTTTAAAGTCATTTTTTCAATCACTGCTATTTATTTTCGGCCTAAAGTTATAAGTCACAGTAAAAATCATCAGTAAAAGCCAATATGAAAGCCCCCTCATTCTAACCAGCTAGATTAACTTAACTAATCCTTTTTTGAGAAGAATATAGTTAACCAAAAAGCTGTTTGGCTTAATTAAGTGTGCTAGCTAGGTATTTCTAGGAACCAATGCTAATTTAGGGTATTGTTTGATGTGGTGGGTTAGCTTATTTCACCTTTTGAGGTTAGTAGGGCTTAGCAGTGTTTTGCTGGTTAAATCCTTGACCAACATTCTAACTTTGAAGTAAATACAGCCTAATGGAATATGTACTAGTAACTAAGTAGAAGGAATATCGATCCCTCACGTAGGGAAAAATGGGAATGAAGACCACATGTTAAGAATTTGTTCTAGCTAGCTTCTCGAAGAGAGAGAGAGATAGAGAGAGAGAGAGAGAAGCTGTTCTAGCTAAGTAGTAATCGAAAATCTAATTGTTCAGGATATATATCCCACTTCCCATCAGAGAGAGAGAGAGAGAGAGAGAGAGAAGCTGTTCTAACTAAGTAGTAATCGGAAATCTAATTGTTCAGGATATATATCCCACTTCCCATCAGGAAACAGGAACCAATAATAGTTTGTTAGTTTTCTCCTAGCCGTCAAAAGTTGATTCTTTTTCTTGCAACAATCCAGACGCCAATCGGAGATAGACCTCTGAAGTCGTGCGCGATCCACACTGCCCACCTACTTTTCCATAAAGGACGACAATGATCTGTCTTGGAACGATGTAAATTATTGAACTCGATAACTACGATCTTTGAACGGAGGACTCCATGCACAGAAACTTTGAACGGATAACCACCTATTCTACAAAATATCAACCGAAAATGTGACTTACAAAACAGATAAATTTTAGTGAATAGCAGCTTTATCTTTTCTTTTTCACGTTTTATTCTATGATTTCTATTCAGTAGAATTTGTCCTTTTTACTTATCCATGTGTAGATTGAATCTAAATTTGAAATTTTGTGGAACGGATTGATTTTTGTGTCAATGATATCATATATATTTTTTTTCAGAATTTTCTTTAGACCATTGGCATCGTATTTTAGGAGGGAAGCACGCGTACGGTAAGCATCGTAAGGATAGGAAGCACTAGCTAGGTACGTATTCTCTCGTTGACGACGCCTGTACAATGAAAACAAATCTCACAAGCGCTAGCTCCATCGTGTACGTAAACCTTCTGCCACCTAATTAATCTCACAAGCTGGCGCCGCCGGGGCTCCCGAGCAGCTGCTGCGTGGCCGGTATCGAGCCAACTTCTTATTTTATTGAGTTTTTTTTAAAATTAATATAGTTTAATTTAATATTATTTTACGTATAATTTGAAAGTATTTTTAGGAACGAGCTAACGAGCCGAGCCGAGTCGAGCTAGAGTAAAATTTAAATTCATTTAAAATTAACTTATTTTAATATTTAACCAATTAATAAGTATAACTGAAGTAATTTTAAACCGAGTAAACGAACCCCACTATCAAGCTTTTTTTCCACCCTCCCATGTCTGTCTTCCGCAGCCGTAGCATCGACGACAACAGCGGCTGGTGCTGCATGCCTAGGTGCAAGCAAGCCAGCGAAGCAGCGACGACACAGCCGCCGGCGACGGGGAGTATGGAGGGCGCGATCGACGAGCTCTGTGTGCTCACTGTGTCGATCGTGCCGCGCATCCCAACCCTTCGTACGCGACCAAAGAGCTCGCGCATGTTTAGTTTTGTGAATTAGTTTTCAGACAACTTGAAAGTGTGACTGTGAAGGAGTGCGACTGTGACAGATGGCAAGATGCTATGCGTAAGTCTACCATGTGCAGCAGTACAGGGTACAGCGTTTATTAGGCTTCTATTCTGTAGATTGGTCGAATTTTCCAACTTGTGCCGGCTGGGAGCTGAAGCAATCCATCCTGAGAATAACCTGTCACCTTGGATTTAAGGGAATATTTATATTAATTTTTGGATAGTTTTTAGTTTTAGTTTATAAATAGTAATAATTTATAGAAAAGATATAGGGTCTATTGATCACACTTTCACAACTATCTAGTTGCTACGTTAGGTATCCTTATCTATTGATCTTACAAGCTCTAGTTTGTTGCATGTGGCGCACGATAATAAAATAATTTGTTTATTTTCTCAGGTTGACACCTGCATAATCTGCAGGTCCATAGGGGATCAGTCAGTCTGCCAGTAACCCCTTCTTCCTCCTAGGCTCACACCCCATCTCCCGGCACAATTGGTCGTTGTACCAGATGTTGACGGATCCAACGCAAGATGGACGAGGTAGTCACGCGAGTAGCGCTTCATGTATTCGTCCCATTTCTCAACGTTTTTCTTCATGGTTTTTATGACAGGCAATCGAAAACGCCCATCAAGGAAATGTGCCAGCCACTTACACCGCATCTCAGAGGTATGTAGATCTACCAAACTCTCAGAGTAGCCGATGATTGGTAATTGAGGGATCCACTCGTGCTGAGGCCGATCAGACGGGCCCGATAGGACGAGGCCGATCGCGTGGGCAGATTGTTCGGCCGCGCGCACGTGTTGGACCGAGGCAGTCCGGCCCGTTTAGCACGGGCTTATGTCATTTTATGCGTTTGTGCTAACTCCCGAGCTTTCTGAGGCGATCGTGCAAGGACTGGAACCGGGCAGCGAAGTATACGAGATAGTAGAGTTCGCAGAGCAGCATGACAAGTTACAAGTTTTTGATCATATTAAATCCCATAAAATTTAAATTATTTAATTACAATATTTGCATTAATGTTATTTAATTAAAACAAATATTTAGAATGACATGCTAATTAGTTATGTCCTACTACTTGAAAATACCATGTTTAATTTGAGACCATATTCACCTTGACAACCTTAGCAATAATTAATTATTATATAAATAATTGTAGTTTATTTCACTCAAAATTATGTACTACAAAGTGACTTGGCTTTTGGCGGTAGAATTGTTAAAATAGTTCTAGGGTAAGGAGGTATCATGGAAAACCACGAGATGGTCCTTGTTCACGACCTTACCTTAGGGTGGAGGTTTGAACAGATGGGTGATAATGCCGTCGAGCATAGATGATCTAGGTTGTGGTTGGTAGCCTCAAGTGAAAAGTAAGGACAAGAACTTGATGCTAAGTAAAGAACATAGTGATCGCTCAACCACGAGTGTTAACTTATCAACCCTGGTCTAGTAGTTGCTCAACTCGATTAAATCTCTACAGGAGGCATGAGTGTAGATGATGGGGAGTTGGTATGCAGAATGGTAAAATCATACCTAACAACGGTAGGTGCCACTCAGGACGGGCGAGGTGTTAGAACTTGGTGAGTAGATACCCGGGTCTGAGTCAATCTACTGGGTAGAATCTATATAAAGAGATGAGCAGTGAAACAAACTTGTTTTCTTAACCCTATCATGGGCGTTAAGGAAACTTGTGGGTAAAACTGGGCAACTCCGCAGAATGAAATAAATGGTATTCGAATATGTCGTACTTTTGGTAAATGAAGATGTGTTTATTGGGTGATTCTAACAGCAAGGTATAAGTAGATTTCATTATGTTTTAATCTGAGTAGGCTGAGTAATTCACTGTTGAAAGAAACCCATTAAATCTTAAGAAGTTAATGTTCTTTGGTTTTTGTTTAAAATGCTTGTAAATAAAATTGCATCCACTTGAATTAATAGAACCAGTATATTCTCTTCCTTTGAAATCCTTGTAAGTAGATAAGTTAGGATTTATCTTTGCGACTTGCTGGGTACGGTTATACTCATTACTTGCTAAACAATAAACAGAAGAACAATGAAACTGCGATGACCAAGCTGTTGATGAAGCTCTAGAAGAACCCTGCTACGCTGAGGACAATTGGTTTTAGGTCTTAACCGCGCTCAAGTTTGCCTGTAAAAATTTCTTTTATATTGTAAGATACTTTGGGCTTGTATGCCCGCTGTGTTAAAGCTAGGTTGTTAAACCATATTTATGTATTAAAATATGGCTCTTTTGTTGTAAGCATGTGTTGTTGTGGTGCACACTTATGTACAATACTCCATAGCTGAACAGTTCTAGGCGGTTGCGGGGATCACCAGCGTCTCTAGAAACGGGGGTGTTACAAAGTGGTATCAAAGCACGCTTACTTAATCGTAGGTTGAGTCCTAAGGCAAATTAGGGGAGCTGTTTTGTAGCAAAAGCTAGTTGCAAAATCTAAAAAGAATTTATCTTATTCCATTGATCTTACAAGCTCTAGTTTGTTGCATGTGGCGCACGATAATGAAATAATTTATTTATTTCCTCAGGTTGACACCTGCATAATCTGCAGGTCCATAGGGGATCAGCCAGTCTGCCAGTAACCCCTTCTTTCTCCTAGGCTCACACCCCATCTCCCGGCATAGCTGGTCGTTGTACCAGATGTTGACAGATCCAACGCAAGATCGACGGAAGTAGTCACGCGAGTAGCGCTTCATGTATTCGTCCCATTCCTTAACGTTTTTCTCCATGGTTTCTATGACAGGCAATCGAAAACGCCCATCAAGGAAATGTGCCAGCCACTTACACCGCATCTCAGAGGTATGTAGGTCTGACAAACTCTCAGAGTAGCCGACGATTGCCAATTGAGGGATCCTAGGATGGACGCATAGCCTGTCGCAATTCATAAGAGCCATTGCTAGCTAGTTAATCCATAGATATAGCTTATGCATGCACGTCAACTAAAAACACATGCAAAAAAGAGAGTTGAACCTGTAGAGAGGAACAATGCTAGATGGGGAGCCAGCAACGATGTCTCTGAACAAAGGTGATGTGAACATCTCCTTGAGCTTTTGATCTCCCTTGTATCCGGTGGCGAAGATCACCACGTCGCTCTTTATCTGTGCTGCAGGTTCACCTTCTACAATCACACCTTGTTTGTAGAAGCTGAAGTCCTTTGCTTTCTTCAGAATAATGCTTCCTTGCTCCACCTTGTTGTAGAATTTGTCTGGCATTATCGCAATCAAGCACGAGCTAACGGCTTGAAAGAAGCTGTGTTCCGGCACCATGCCATGCTTCTTCATGGGCACTGCCCATATGTAGTAGCTCTCAACAAACTTTGAGAATAGCCATCTCTGATCGCGTTAAATGCATGCATGAGAATATATATGCAAACACAAGGACCTTTAGTTAATTAGTTACCTCAAATTAAGAGTAAACTAGCTAACACAAAATGTACAAAATGTCCTAGCTAGCTAGCTAGCTAGCTGGTGGCCATCATTTACATACCAAGGGTGATAAGAAGGTAGCCAGAAGGCTAAGGAGCAGCCCCTCGCCTGGCTTGTGAACTAGGAGTTCCGAGAAGCGATTGAGGTAGAAGAAAGCAATCGGGACACCCCAAGCGTAGTAGTCAGGTACGATCCATCGCTTCGTCCGACATAGTATAGTGCATGGATGTGTGGCACCTGTGTGCAACGAGGCTAGCTAGCTAATATATCTTAGAGAAAATGAATCACGTTAATTGGTATCATTACAAATTAATGCACGAAATTATAAGAACACGGTCACAATCGTCCTCATCACAATTCACAAACGCTCAAAACTAATCCTCGATCGACTATATATAGGCCAGGCGCGAGGAGACGGTTAATTGCAGCAAAAACATTTGATTTGTTTCTCACCGTTGGCATTTGCGCACTCCGTGGCGATGTCAAGAGCAGACTTTTGGTAGCCGACGACGGTGACGAGCTTGCCCTTGACGAGTTGAGCGGCCTTGGCAGCGCCCATGTTGGCGTACTCCATGGAGTGGATCACCGTGCCGTCGAAGGCCTCTGGCCCTTTGTCCGGTGGGAACGTGGTGGGCATGTCAGGAACGCCGCTAAACCGTCCGATGCACAGCACCACAAAGTCCGCAGCGTACTGCGTCTGGACCTGAGATTGAAATGAGATGCATAAATATATGCATGCTGGGCTTCGAAATCAGTAGCATATATATATTGATAATCAATTCATGTATTATTGCTTCCTCACCGCAGCGTTCTCGCCATGCTGTACCGTGAGCCGCCACTCGGCACGGCCGCTGCCGAACGCCTCGCCGTTGCCCGCCCATTGCTCCCATGCCATGACCTCCTCCTCGTCGGCGCCCGCGTACTCTATCCCAGCCACCCGGCAGCCGAACCTGACGCACTCCAGCACGCCAAAGTGGCGCGCGTACGAGCGCAGGTACTCCGTGACCTGGTCGTGGTCCGGGAACACATCGTTCACGCCCGGTGGCCACGGGAAGTCTGTGAACTCATAGAACGGCCGTGGCGTCTGCAGCCGCGTTGAGGCGAGCGTGCACGCCCACACGCCGCCGATGGCGTCCTCGTCGGCCTCGAACACCACCGGGTGGAAGCCTCTCTCCAGGGCGTGCTTGCACGCAGTGAGGCCGCTCACGCCGGCGCCGACTATGGCCACTCTCTTCTTCTCCATGGGATCTAATGAAGTTGGTGGCGACATGTATCTCGTTTTGTCTTTTGTTTCAGCGCGCGCAGTAGTTCGTTTGTGACAAAACTTTTGTGGCGGCAGAAAGCCAGTGTAGGGTGCAGATTTGTTTCTCCTTCCACTGATAAGTTAGCTTCTACCTACATATGTACAAAACAGCTTATTAGATTAAGAGCATAGAATAATCGGAAATATGTCGGGAAGCTTTGATGGTTTTGTTATATAGTAGTGTTTTTTTTTCCTTCTCTCAACAAAAAATGGGATGTAACTCTTGTAGTTTGTCAGTCGTGTACACTGTAAAAAGATAAGATAGATGAGCATCCTGGTAATTGGAAATTGTGATTGCTGAGATCGGCAACCTGGATTGACAATGAGGACGGACAAAAATATATGAATCACGAACACAATCTTGCCTGTTTGTGCATTTGGATGCTTAACTAGGTTGAATGGTTAAGATGCATATATAGAGGAAGCATGCGCTGTGGACTATCTTGAATCGTCGTTTTGTCTTTTGTTTCAGCGTAGTAGTTTGTTTGTGAGAAGTGGAGTGATAAATATAGAAGCCACACAAACGCCTTGGTGACTGTTGTGGCTACTGGCCAAACAGTGAAGTAGGAGAGTAATAGAGTGGTTGAGATAGATAAACAATACCTGCCCCCTCTTCCTGCGGAAGGTGCATATATATTTCCTCATAAAGCATAATTACAACTTTGCCCTTACAGACACATGTCTCTCCCGAGGGTATACAGGTCATTACATATATCCTGTTGGTCCTTACAATTTCCTAACAGACCGAATGGGCTTAGGTGGGGGCCACCCTTACTACAAAAGCCTCTCATGGTAAAGGGCTATTCACGGGCCGAAACCATGCCGCCGAACCCTTTGGCCCCCTCCGTCCTTGCGGCCTGTGATGCCTCCGGTGATGGGCCGTACGGGCCGAAGTCGTTTCGTTGCCCGCTTGGAGTTGTGACGCGCTTCGGTCGTAATGGGACACGCGGTGGGATTTTACTGGCGCGTCGTGCGTTGCCAGGCGAAGTTTGACCGCGGTCGTGCGGCCATGCGAGGCGTCGTGGAACATGTGTGGGTGCTTGGTTGGCTGGTCGTGTGGTGTCAGTTTCCACCGGTTGGATTTGTCGATCGTGGGGTAGCCGAACGGGCTTTAAAACTGTAGTCGCCGTCGTGTCTCTGTCCTCCACACTTGACCATCCGCCAGAGCGCTGCTTTTCGCCCACTGCTTCCGTGCACACCGCCGCCATACACCGCTTTTCACCACCATCCACCGCCGCCCTTCCTCCTCTCACCGTAGTCATTTGGCTGCCAGTGCCGTGAAGAGGTCGAGCCAGGAGCCCGTTGTCGTGAGCTGGCCGCCGATGTCTGAAGGAGTGCAGCTGGAATGGCTCACGGTGACGACCGTTCTCACCGGCTAAGCGATGTCGCATCATCAAGCCACGGTGGATCCTCCAGCCGGCGTAGCTCGTCGGTGACAGAGATGGAGTACGAACTGGTGGAGCGCGACCCGTCGTTGGCGAACAAGCGGTGGAGCGCGGCGAGGAAGCTTAATGGCAACTACCTAAACATGCTGGGGCAGAGCCTAGTGACGGAGGAGACCATTCGGTCTCTTCTGTGCGAAGGAAAGCTTTCAGACCGCAATGCGGTTCGCGTACCCTCTGTTGACGAGACGGAGCCGTACCCCACAGAGTCGGATGCGGTGGTCTTCATCGCGTATCTGGAAGCTAGACTCCGGTTCCCCTCTTCTCTGTTCGTCGGTGACATGCTTCGGATGTACGGGCTGTAGCTGGCACACCTTACTCCGAACACGCTGGTCCGCCTGGCCGTGTATTGCTGGGCTTCGCGTATGGAGACGGTGTGGCCTAGCGCCGCTCTGTTCGTGTTCCTCCATGACGCACGCTGCCAACCGAAGAAGCTAGACGGGGGGCATTCTTGGGAGTGTCAACTTCGTACTTCGTCCGGCGTGCATGAAGCTGCTCCTGGTGAATGCAACCCAGGCGAAGTGGGAATTAAACTGGATGCGGAAGTGGTTCTACCACCGTGTGGAGGGCGGCAGTAGCCTGAAGTGGATGGGCCGCCTGATGGAGTTCAACACAGCACCTTCGATGAGTCTGGACCGCGACGACGAGCATTGGGCGCAGAGGCTGGTGGGGGTTGCCCTTCGGTTCAACATGCAGGACCTCGTGGAGGAGTTCCTGATGTTCGAGGTGGCTCCGCTGGCCCGCCAGTGGAGTGTGCAACCCGGGCCTGCCCGTGACGACGCCCGTCGAGCCAAGTAAGCCCTCGACCACACCTATTGGGGATGGAGCGACTGTCTCGTGCATCATTTAATTATTTTTTGTTTTGTTTTTTACAGAACTCCTCCTTGAGGATGCGAAGAAGGCCATGACCGTGTTCCTTGGGCCGTATGTGGCCAAGGAGCACAATCTCCGGGAGTCAGTGACGGTGAACGTGGGCTGGATAAATCGTGTCTACGAGGCCGTGCCCACCATTGGCCGGGGTCGCCCTCGGGGATGGTGACAACAAGGGGGAGGCCTCTCCTCCTCGCCGAAGGGCACGGTTGCCTGTCGCTCGTGCAAATTCTGCAGCCGCACGTCCCGAAGGACCCGCTAGAGCTAAGGCCACGACGGTTACTGGCTCCGACCTGGCAGAGTATGCAAACTCCAACCTGAGGTGGAGGCAGAGCACAGCCCGACCAATGATAAGGGGCCCACGAGTGACGTGGGCCCCTTATCGCTGGTCGGGTGGTGCAAGTGACGTGGGCGGCGAGGACGTTGGTCACTAGGGACTCGATGCTAACGTCGTTGAGTGCGAAGCCTCGTCGCCTACACCGGCCGCGTAGGCCGAGGAGGTGCCGAGCGCAAAGCGTGCTTGCACAACTTCGCCTACAGAGGTGGGCGAACTATTCCATGTGGTAGTGGCAACGCTGTCAGAGTCGGACTCCGAAGCAGAAGCCCTAGGGCCCGAAGTGGAGTCCACCGAGTGGGTTAGTGGTGACGCCCCAGCAGCTGCTCCCGTAGATGTAGGCGTGACCTCGCGATGACCCTCACCGCTTCGCGACGTAGGTAAAAACAACTTGTTCTCTTCTCGTGACTTCGCGCAGCTTTCTCCGATCTGCTCGCTGACACCGTCATCGGCATCAGCGGGCGCGTGATCTCTTGGGCGGCACAAGGTTCCAACGGCGGGAACGAGTGCGGGGGGTCCGGTGCACCTGTCCTAGACATGTCTTCAATGTTCACCCCAGTGGAAGCCATAGGCTTGGAGGCTCGATGCTTGACCGTGTCGGACTTTGTCCCTCGTCCGAAGGCGTGCGAGCTCTGCAGGCAGCCGCAGACTGTGCGGACGCTAGCTTAGACCAGCGAATGCTATCGTCGTGCAGATCGGAGCTCTTGGAAAGTGCTCTGGAAGCCGTGGAGATAAAGGTATGTGCCCCCGCCATCTGTTGGTTGTATTTGCGTTTGTACGGATGTCGCTAACAGCTGCACTACACAGGCCCTCGCCCGCGCTTTGCAGGCGGCCAAGGCTTGCGACCTAGGGGCCCTAGAGGATCAACTCCGCGTGCGTGGAAGTGGAGATCACCACCGCTCGGCACTCCACCGAAGACGCCCATGCAGCCTGCGCCTCGAGAGACAAACACATTCGTTTCACGAGACGAGGGCACGCAGTTATATATATATATATATATATATATATATATATATATATATATATACACACACACATACATATATATATATGTATGTATGTATGTATGTATGTATGTATGTATGTGTGTGTGTATATATATATGTATATGTATGTATGTATGTATGTATGTATATATATGCATGTATATGTATATATGTATATATGTGTGTGTGTGTTTTTACGCTCCGTAGAGTCGCTCGGGACGACTAAGTTCCCGACGCTTTATACTCCACAAAGTACACCGAGGTGCGAGACCGTTGTGCGATTTCTTTTTATACTCTGTAGAGTACACACGGAGGCTGGGTTGGCGGCGGCGTAGGCCGGGGCTGCGGCGGTGCAGCACGAGTGACGGCTGACGGCGACGGTGGTGGCCGGGGCGGCCGTGACTGTGACTTTCACGGTCAAGTGGTCGGCCAGTTAGTTGTGCAACCGAACCACGCTTTCGCACAGTAGTTTTGTTAGCTCGCGCAGTAGGGCATCGTTGTTTTGCCGAATGTCGTTCGCTCGACCGAACGGCGATTCACACAGTGAAATCTTAGTGAACACGATTCTTTTCGGCCGAACGATCTCTTCATGTTCTTCCACCATTTTATCACAACTCTCGTCCGATTCACTTTCATTCCATCGTGTAGGATCTCTCGCAGCTGTTGAGGAGCGTTTGTGCAATTGTGCATTCCAGTTCCTTCGTGCAGCTTGTTTGCCGAGCGTTCTCAAGGCAAGTACCTCGCGGCTGTGACCTTTCTGTTTTGCATATCACGTGGTTCCAGATTACTTGTCATATTGTCATTGAGCTTAATTATCATATCACTCATGCTTCTTGGATGATAACGTATCTCTAACGATGCCTATTTAATATCATATCACTATCGATACTTGGTCAACATCATATCATTAAAAGTTACCTAGCTATTGACATATTACTGAACCTTACCTGGTTAGTATCATATTCCTAAAGCTTATCTGGTCAATATCATATCATTAATGATGTCCGGTGATTATCAAAATTGTTCACGTTTTCCTAGTTATAGACTTTTAACATTGTATTCATACCATGATGTTCTAGGTTATTTATTTTATCTACTTGTATGTTTATTAGGATATTCAGTTAAATATTCTAGAGTTCATACTTTTAGTTAATGTTTTAGAATCTATGCTTAAATCGTTAATGAGGGGTGTAGCATATGAACATGTTTTAACTTAGATTTAAATTATTAACACTTTTTTTATATTAGGGCTGCTATGTTTTAGTTCCTAATATTATGTTCCATTAATTGTATGAATATTGTATTTAAACAATGAAGAATGTATGTATTAAACATGTTAATCTGACTAATAATCACTTATCATATAATAAAAATGATTGGTTGATAACCTTGTGTGAGTTATACTATAATACCTCTTTAGGTTAATTACTATATCACTATCACCTTATCATTATTCCACATCGCCCTCATATCAGAAACTATGACTCTCCATTTTCAACCCTGTCACATCTTTTCACTTCTCATAACTTATCATAGCTTTATCCTCGCCATCTCTTAGTTTTCTTAAATTCATACTTTATGATCTGTCCATGATGTATTAGTCACCTAGTATCACCAATCATGTCTCTCCGGTCTCATTGTATTAAATCGTTACCCTCATATTTTTACCTTAAATCATTCATGACTCCCCAATTATACCATAGATAATTCACTAAATAAAGAACTAAGGGTTATCACGCCGGGACTACCCACATATAGGAAAGATTTTTACCCAACCTGGTAACGTATGGGGGGCGTACATTCTCGTTACACAGGATATTACACCTCGTCAGCAGTTATACAGTTGAGGACAAGGTTGTGTCTGGCTATTCTCGTATAACCGGGTATGTGTGATAAGGTCGTCGGCACCCTTGCTATAACTTGTCACATAACAACTATCTTTAATACACAGTCCCATGATATCCGTCTCCTATTTATGATAGTATTTTCGATATTAGTTGTTCGTTGCTTTTATCTTGTATCCATTATGTACTTGTGATGCTTGTCTTTTATTTCACATGGTTGCATTGTCTTTACTCTCGCGTTGCGACCGTTGCTGGGCACTTGCTGAGATTTTTAAATCTCACGCTTGCTCTTTCCCTTCTTAGGTAAAAGGATAGTGGATTGATTGTAGCATGCATGGGTGGGAGCACTTGAGTTTTCAGCACCGTGGCTTGCCACTATTTGTTATTTTATTCGTTCTTTATTTGGTTAGAAGTGGACCGATCTCATGTTTTAAACATTTATTTCAGCCTTTGTTGATTCTTTAGTAAATTACCTTTAAAGTTTATTTACTTGTGATTCCTATTATTGTTTTTATTATTCATTCTTCGTTTTGGCGATGACATTCCATAGTAGTATCTCACATCGGCATGTGGGATGCTACAAAGGCACACTCTACTCGCTATGTGGTGGCGACAAGGGTGTTGGGGTCGGCGAAGGTCATCGCATTGATGGTGGAGACATCAGCGCTATTAGGAGCCGTTGAAGCCGGGTCCTCCGCTGGTGATGCCACCTGCCCCATAGCTCATGTCGCTGCTGGAGAGACGTCTTCGTTATCGACTCCAATCAAAGAGCCATAACGGTGCAACATTGTCTCGTAGCAGTGAGGGGGAGGTGGCGGAGTTGCAGACGCAGCTGGCGATGGCCCTGTCGGTGTCCAATAGCGATTGCCTTGGGGCCTCGATCGAGAGGGAGCTGATACGGAAGGACACGCTGATAATTAAGCCTCGATAGACGATAGCAGCGTCGACCGCTTCGCCTCCGGCCGCGACACCGCGGAGTCCCTCTCCCGGCGCTACTGGGTGAGGCTCGAGACCCACAGATTCGATTAATTGGAGATAGAAATATTCTAAACTGTACAGTTCTACGTCACTAGTGATATTTTAGGTTGCAGTCACTTCTAGGTACTTTACAGAATAGTCGACTTAATGTAGAGCAAGTGTTTTGTTAGTAGCTCATGTTTACCGTTACCACTTCAATCCATGCTATCATTAAGTTTTTTCATATCATTTAAATTCAATCTGGCTGTAGTCATTCCCATAGAATGACCAAGGTTGAAATATTGTTATTCCGTTATCTAAAAATTTAAATTCAATCAATGGCAGGGAGCATCTACTCACAGTGGGTGGGAAAGAGGAAGAGGTGGGAGAAGGACAGATAGTTGGAGAAAGAGAGAGGTGAGAATAAGATGTAGAAATAATGGATGAATTTGAGTGTGTTTTTATATGCCATAGCAAATTAGATCACAGTACGATATCAAGCTAAAACCATTATTTCAGCAAAATCTCAAAATCACATATCTCTTTTGGAAAACTAGACAAACTCAAGAACTTCTTTAGAAGATGTCTATATGGATATGATCTGATCTCGAGAAGACATCTTCACTTCTAATACGTACTTGACATTAGTGGTAGATCTAGAATTTTGTCGTGTCAGGGTTGAACTTTTGCTAACTAATATTCTAGAACTAACACTAATTTATACCTACACCACGATACATATGATTTAAGAGATAGATTTATCTTATCCAAGAGTAATGTTACGTAGACGTGTACTAATCTTCCTCAAGATTTATCTTATCCAAGTGTGTCGCCGTTGCCACACTTGCTCTCCTCTCCCTCAAGCTGCTCCACCGTGGCATTGAGCGCCGCTGTCGTTGTTGCTAGCTGCTGCTCCTTTTGTCGTGTAGGTCGCGACAGTCGCATCCCTTTTGCTGGGATCTAGTACAAGACGCAACCCGTGATCCATCTCATTAGAAGTATATATATACTAATAATTGAATAAGCAGTATATAGACTAGTCATATTTGTGACTATGAATAGTAACATGATCATGTACTCAAATGGATCCATCTCATATATATGCACTAACAAGACAAAGTCAAGAACAAGAGTACTGTAGCAAACATACTCGTAAGTCTGAGTACTGAAGAGGTTGGAGATCGTACTCGTAAGAGTACTGTAGGAGACGTACTCATAAGTCGAGGAGCATTCGTGGTCGTAAGTTGTGAGCAGTCACACGAACGCTTCCCAAAAACCTTATTCGTCCCAACCCGTGCAGGATCGTGAGAGACGTCGTCTTTGGAGACACTGCTCTTCCCACGTCGGTGAACGCTGAAGAAAGGATGAAGAAGCCAAGATTGCACAACACAAAGGAAATGGGAAGGAAGGCTAATACCAATTCTAAGAGTAGAGATCTCCTTTATAGAGTCCGTCTTATTAGAAGAAACTATCATCATTATTATCATTACACTGTTTTAATTGCGGTTAATGTGTGCCAGGAAAGCCAATTTAAACAGCGTAGTTCAAATTTTCAATTTCTAAATTGTATGCATAGTTTTAAGGTGCAAAAAGAAGATGCCACTCCATGGCATGGTGAGGCGAGCGAGCGAGCGCGCGCATGATCTTCTTTTACTTACCTCAACTAGGTAAGACCAACTCTACTATATAAATTGGTCTCCTCCCAACTAGACTAGCAATATGGCACGAAACTTCCCACTTTCCACCATGCATGAGTGAGCCTTTTGGGATTTTCTTGGATTTAATTGGAATATCGAATAGGCCAAGCCCAAAAACTCCAACAATCCTCCACTAGATCTCAAAAGTGCCACGAAATTTCCCATAATTCCAAAGTGTTGTTAATATACTAGTTTTTTGGTGGAGATCAGTTAAGGTTGAACATCCAACTAGAACCTCAAGCTACACTTGCCCACAACTACACAATGGACCAAGCCTTGAATTGGCAGTTTTGTGCGGACAGGTTTCACCTAAGACCTTTGCTAATACTTGGCTGTCGATTGGCTACTCCTTGGGTGGAGCATATAGGTCATACTCATGTGTCTTTTCATGAGCTTCTTAGAGATCACCCACATCTCATGGACTGCGACCAACAGTCAAGCTCATATAGGTGCATTTCTTACACAAATACCCTGTAGGACGGTATTTTGCCGTTAACCCTCAGAACAGATTAAGACAAAGCCATCCTAACTTATAGTAACTAGAGTACTGCATCTCCATCGGAGTGAGATATAAAGTAAAAATGTACTCTATTGTTACTCAAGCAGTTTGTTTTACCCAAGGCTTATTTCATGGGATCTCCGATCACATAGGTTTGGGTTACCACTATGTGTAACTCACATGGGTCTCATTCCCATCTCCTTCGATGCAATTTCAATCGCATTCCGTGATAGTCCCTTTGTAAAGGGATCTGCCAGATTTTTAGCTATTTGGATATAATCTACAGCTATCATTCCAGAGTTTCTCAATTTTCTGACAGACTTCAACCACATTTTCACATGTCTTGAGGATTTCATATTATCCTTGTGAAACATTTGTCTTTAAGTAGCAATATATCAACTTTGTTCATTCATCATGAAGTGTAAAGTTCGTTCATCTCCCATGAAGTATTTTTGTCTTGGTCAATTTGCTTTTATTCTTGTTGGTTCTTTACCTCTTCTCTCCTATTTTTAATCCTGTTGCATGTCAAGGACATGTAAATAATGAAGATGACTCATGTAAATTAAATCTCATCCATTTAGGCATTGTATTTTGCAAGATTTTGAAGTTATCCGATTCTTACTTAATTTGAAGCCTTTCTTAAGGAATCTTGATCTGTGGATTTTGGCTTTGAATATTTGGGTTATCTTACTTGTTGCGATATGTGAAAACTCATCTAAAGTCATCTTAGCTGTTATTAACCCACGAACAAGTTGTTTCTCAAGTTTTTGAGATTTGACTAATTTTGATGCAATCTTGCTTATTTTGATAAATGTTAGAAATTTGACCAAGATCAATGGGATCTTTGGATGAAATAGGTTCCTAAGATCCTCAGCAAGGTGTATGAAAAGTTTCACTTCCTTTGGACATGGATTTTGAAAATTGCACCAAAATTTGGTTTTGACCTGGTCTGATTTTCTATTTTAGGAATAGTGGAGTGGTTAGACCACTTCTAGGCTTAGTCAAACCGATGGGTTGGCCAGTCAGACTGACAACCGGTGAGACTGCACCTCCAGTGGCAGTTAGACCGATTAGATGATGAATTTGTGTATCCTCGCTGTTTTGGGTTGTTGTTTGTATCTAGATTGTCTAATTTGATCTTCGTAGCTCTTTAGCTATTAGAGTGAAATATTTTGGAATACTTAAAAGAAAGAATTTGAGAAGGCATTGCTCATCATCCCCTCTGTGCCGTGCAAACTACGCAAGTCACCTGCTAATTAACATGACAGATCAATTTGTTGAGGCAAAGCTAGGTCAAAGCCAGTGTAACGCCCCCATTTCTGGAGACGGTACGGAACTCCGTAACCGTACAGGAATGAACAGTTACATCGTTCTAAATAAAGCGATTATCACAACAGCACACGCATACAATAAAGACTTCACTTTATTACAATATAGGGGTGATACTGATATAACAACGGGCGCGCAAGCCCATAAACCACATAATATTACAAAATACACCCAGGCGGCCTGAGCGAGGCTAAGACCTAACACCAATCATCATCAGACATGATTGGTTCCTCCAGGGCTCCTTCCGCGGGCTCCTCTTGGATCCATTGACCTTCTGGTAAATTGTTTAGCAAGTCATGAGTACCACCGTACCCAGCAAGCCACAAGGGTAATCCTTTCTTACTATATGCAAGGATATTCAAGGATGGTTATATATAGGGGTTTATTACACTGGTGGATGCAGTTTTATTTGCAAACAATCAAAAGTAAAACATTATCAGGGGGTTTTAATTATCAAACGTTCATCATTAACCAACTTAACCTTAAAGATCTACTTATGCCTCATGTTTGGAATCACCCAATTAGCACAGCTTCATTAACCAGAAGCACGGCGTATTCGAATACCATTATTTCACTCTACAGAGTTGCTCAACTTTACCCACACTATCTCTTAACTCCCGCGACAGAGTTAAGAAAGCCAAGTCGTTTCACTGCTCAATTCTCTATGTAGACTCTACCCGATAGCACCGCTCAGTCACGGCCACAATTAACCACAATTCTCCCCTGCCGTTTTAAGCCAATACTATCGTTGTTAGGTACTCGCAACATACCTAACACCACGTCATCAAAACACCTCAGCCTGTAGAGGTTCAATCAAATTGAGCAGCTACTAAACCAGTGTTGACGAATCAACTCCTGTGGTCTGAGCGATCACTATGTTCTTTATTTGGCACAAGGTTCTTGTCCTTATATTTTCACCGAGGCACCAACCACAAACTTCCGCTGAGCTCAACAGCACCAGCCACCACCAAACCAAACAGCCTTCATCCCAGGGTAGAGCGGTAGGCCTAGTCCGGTTAACCGGAGTCCCACCAGCCTCTCTACCCTAAGTCCAATCCTAGGGTTTGGTCGTGGGCTTGGATCACAGTGTGATAACCCCACTTTCTGACCCTCCCCCTAGTTCTCCCAATGATAGAGTCGTGGGCTTGGATCACATCGTGATGACCCCACATTCTGACTCCTATCTCGGGTTCTACCAAAGCAGAGCCGTGGGCTTGGATCACATCGTGATGACCCCACATTCTGACTCCTACTTTGATGTACATTTTCCAACTCTAATGGCCAACGGCCAAAGTCACTTAGTAGTACAAAATGTCATGTGAGATGATCTATAATTCTTAATACCGTAAATCAATATTTACTAAGGTTGTCAAGGTGAATATGGCCATCAAGTAAGACAGGGCATTTATCAGTGGTAGGAATAACTAAATATCATATCATTCTAAACATTTTAGTTTAAGCAATTAACATTTTACAACTATCCGTAATGTAATTATAATATTAAATACTGTAATTCATGTTATTCAACATGATAAAAAACGTGTGACTTGCCTTGCTGATCTGGGATCTCGACGATCTCGTACAATTGTGCAACTGGCTCTGGATCTGCAACTGCAACCTCGACGAACTTGGGAGCTAGCGCAAACACATAAAATAACAACACAAGTCAATCCTTGACTTTATTAAAATCAAGGAAATCAATACAATAAAAGAAGTACTAATGTATAAAATATTTAAGTATGAGCTTGGAGAATGATGAAGCTCCACTTTTGGAAAATGAATGAGATTTGAATTTTTGAGTAAAAAGTAAATTGATTTTACTAAGCCTAAAGTCATACATTTAAATTTATAAAATTCAAAAATTCAAAATTAAATAAATAAAGGTCATTTCTGAACTCTAGGAATTTTTCTGGTCAAAATGGTGTATTTTTATGATTTTTAGAATTTTCTATATTTTTCTATAATTTTTAATGCATTTTTTGAAATTTAAAACACTGTGAACAATGTTGGGCTCGGCCTGAATGAACAGTGCGGCCCAGCCCATCCGCACAGTGCGACGGTGGCGGCTCGGCCGAGTGGGCTGCGGCCCATGAGCGCGTGGGCGAAGTCCAGTGCCCCCGCACGGACGCCCGCCCGATGAGCGACACGCGCCCGAGGCGAATGGTCGTGATCCAGTGAACGCGAGCGCTCGGATGAGGCCGTTATGAAGGATCTACGGCTCGGGTTTAAACCGGCCTGGACGGTTGGGATGGGAAGGCACGAAGGGACGGGATGGCGCCACGTCTCCCCGGTTGGGTCGTCTTCAACCTCCCGATGGCCCCTCCCGGCTGGAAACAGGGCGCCGCCCATTCCACGATCCGGCGAGGCTAGGGCTTCTAGGGAGGATCGGCCTTCACCGAGAGCTAGTAGGAGAGTTTAGGGTTTCATTTTTGGGCTTTGGGGACGGCGAGAGGGGTTAGAATCGGCTGACGGCAACCGGGAAGAAGGTGAGCTTCACGGCGGCGATGTAGAGCTCGGTGAAGCTTAAGTTAATTGAGCTGGATTTTCACCATCTGCAGTACACTAGGAAGCTAGTGGAAGTGGTTGTATAGCTAGGGAGAAACCCAAATGGGCTGGCCACGGTGAGGTCCTTGCCCTCAGTGGCGGCCTCCGACGCCAGGGCTCTAGGCTGACGCCCGACCTCGGATGAGTTTACTAGCATGATCAGGAGGTAGTAAGGAGTGCATCAGCAAGTTGAATTGAATTATAATCAACCGAATCATAGGATTTGCTTTTAGGGCTCACCGGCGCAGGGGAGGCGCTCGTCGGCGTTCCAAGCGATGGGAGCTCGATTAACTGGGTGGGATGGCTTGTGAGGTTGCTAAAAAGATCAGGGAAGCAAAAGAAATGAGTTTTATGCCCCGAGTGAGTCGGCTGTCCCCGAGGGCTTTCTCGGCCGCGCTCGCTCCACGTCGCCGAAGAGAGAAGGCACTGGAGCGGCGTGGGAGTGGGGAGGGGGATGTGGCACTGCCACTCTGCGCGCCCTTGACCCCTGTTGACCGGGCGTGAGAGGAAACCGTGAGACGGCTGAGCTGTGGCAGCGGCGAGGGCAGCGGGCAGGCTTCGGCGCGCTGCGCGAGGAGAGGAGCAGAGGGGGAGTGGAGACCGACTGGTGGGTCCGGCGCATAGGCGATGACGTCGCCCGGGGGAGGGAGTGGCGCCAAATCCCGCGGAGGAGGAGGCGACGCGCGGACAGCGGCTTCGGGAAGGCAGGGGGAGAAGCGCCCGCGCGCGAGCGACGCCCTCCAGAGCCGAAGGCGTATTCGTCGAAAATGGAAAGCACATTTCCACCGAAAATTTCCGAATTGGGTAAATTTTTGTAAATTTAAATAAAATTCAAAATAAATTCTAAAAATTTGAAATTTTGGGCTGTTTCAGCCGGCGCGGGGCGCCGTGTTAAACGAGTACCCTTCTACGGCGACGCGCGCGATGCGACGGCGATGGTGCCCTCACACACCACGCCAGCGCGCACGTTCATACCCTTTTTACCGAATAAACGCCCATTTCGCCACGCCGCTCTGCTGCTCCATCCATATCTAACCAGCTAGCTAGCTATGTATATAAGTGCACCCGGTTCTCATCATTTCTCGTGGAAGCTAGCAAAGCAAGCCATATCTTCTTGCTCTAGCTCTCCATCACAGCTCGATCGATCTCTGGCCTATGAGCAATAACTTAATGCATCGACTCCGTTACAAAATAATAATAATAATTCATTGACATGGGTATCTTGGACGCCAACCCTGCCGCCTTCGCCGACGTCAAGGGCTTCCAGCCGCTCAATGCCGACGACGTCCGCTCCTACCTCCAAAAGGCCATCGACTTCATCTCCGACTACTACGAGTCCGTCGAGTCGCTCCCGGTCCTCCCAGGCGTCGAGCCAGGCAACCTGTTCCGCTTGCTCCAGTCCGCGCCGCCCACGTCCTCCGCACCCTTCGACATTGCTATGAAAGAGCTCCGCGAGGCTGTGGTTCCCGGCATGACCCACTGGGCCAGCCCCAACTTCTTCGCCTTCTTCCCGTCCACCAACAGCGCTGCGGCGATCGCTGGCGAGCTCATTGCCTCCGCGATGAACACGGTGGGCTTTACATGGCAAGCAGCTCCCGCTGCCACGGAGCTGGAGGTGCTCGCGCTCGACTGGCTCGCGCAGCTCCTGCGGTTGCCCACGAGCTTCATGACCAGCACCAGCGGTGGACGCGGCACCGGTGGGGGTGTCATCCTCGGGACGACCAGCGAGGCAATGCTGGTCACACTCGTCGCCGCACGTGACGCCGCTCTGCGCCGGAGTGGGTCCAATGGTATGTCCGCGATCACGCGGCTGACGGTGTACGCCACGGACCAGACACACTCAACGTTCTTCAAGGCGTGTCACCTCGTCGGGTTCGACCCCGCCAACATCCGATCCATCCCTACCGGGCCGGAGACCGACTACGGTCTCGACCCGGCGAAGCTGCTCAAGGTCATGGAGGCTGATGCCAACGCCGGCCTTGTGCCTACCTACATCTGCGCCACAGTCGGCACTACCTCTTCCAATGCCGTCGACCCGGTAGGCGCTGTCGCCGACGTTGCCACCAGGTTCCATGCTTGGGTCCACATCGACGCCGCCTACGCCGGCGGCTCGTGCATCTGCCCAGAGTTCCGGCACCACCTCGACGGCGTCGAGCGCGTCGACTCCATCAGCATGAGCCCGCACAAGTGGCTTCTCACGTGCCTGGATTGCACCTGCCTTTGGGTGTGCGACACGCATCGCCTCACCGACTCGCTGGAGACCAACCCGGAGTACCTCAAGAACGACGCCAGCGAGTCCGGCGCCGTCACCGATCTCAAGGACATGCAGGTCGGCGTTGGCCGCCGCTTCCGCGGGCTCAAGCTCTGGATGGTCATGCGCACCTACGGCGTGGCCAAGCTCCAGGAGCACATCCGCAGCGACGTCGCCATGGCCAAGATGTTTGAAGACTTCGTCCGCGCCGACCACCGGTTCGAGGTGGTCGTGCCGAGGAACTTTGCGCTCGTCTGCTTTAGGATCAAGCCCCGCGGTGCCATGACCGAGGAGGACGCCGAGGAGGCGAACCACGAGCTCATGGAGCACCTAAACAAGACCGGTAAGGCATACCTTTCGCACACGGTGATCGGGGACAAGTTCGTGCTACGATTCGCCGTGGGGTCATCACTGCAGGAGGAGAGGCACGTGCGAAGCGCGTGGGAGCTCATCAAGAAGACGGCCACTGAGACCGTCCACGAAGAGATCGTGTAGGAGTTGTGGGAGTGACCCTACTGTAACCCGCTCAGGGTTTAAAATTTCGGCTCAAATGACGAAATTTTGTCTCGTTGGTTACCCCCGAAAGTGCAATAGTTCGGTCAAATTTTGGCCGAATTATCCCCATATAAATTTTTGTCTAAATTTTATCTAAATTTTGATTAAATTTCATCAAAAAAATTCAAATTTTCGTATGAATTTTTGGACGAAATTTCATCATTTCGTTCCTTCCGGTGACCGCCGAAATTTTTTTAAGGCCAAATGATTTAACCCTGAGCCCGCTTCGGCCACTTGAGCTACGCCTAGCGAGGCCCCCATCTACCAGTCATTGGATCCATAATGCTAATGCCCGTGTAATTAGAGATGGGAGTTGAACCGTGCCGTGCCCAATCATCCTATTGTGTCGTGCTGTGCCAGCACGCCTTGCCTCCGGCCAGGCCCAAGCACAGCACAAAGCCCATCGTGTTGGTGTTCATGTCGTGCTAGCCCAAGCCTAACCCGAAGTAACTATACACGGCGAAGACAACGGCAACGATGGTGGTAGCGGCCACCATCTTCCTTTCTATTATACCTGCCTCGTTAAAAACTACTTGAAATTGAATTAGTTGCATAAAAACATAAAATATGGATACGCAATAACATAAATATTTTGATAAAAAGTAGAATTTCCTTAATATTTTAAAAATACAATTTTACTGCATTGTTAAAAACCTTATGCATAGATTAAAAAGAAGCCATTGGGGGTCACGTGACCCTAATATTTGCATGCTAGATATATCCGCTCCTGGCTTACTATTATGTATTTACTTAATGTTACACATACATAGCCACGTAGCGCTAGGCCTGATACAAAGGCTCGAATATTACAATACTTAGAAATCAAAATGTTCTAACTATTGTATGTATAAAAAAGAAGATAATATAACTACACTTTGTTGCAAATCGGGTTCACCAGGAACAATTCTAGACCACCGCCTACTTCATTTGACCTCCATATAGGGTGTCCACCTCCTACTCTTCATATTACGAGTCCACATCATTCCACCCAGGTAGTACTTGAAATTCTCGGGTTGAGGATTTAAGAATATAAATTTTCTCGTATGAACGCTAAATCTTTTTTCCTTTTTCTATTTTTCTTCATTCTCTCTCTTTTTTCACTTCTTTTCTTCCTCCCCTTTTCTCTCTCTTCCCTTATCCATTCGGGCGAGCACGCCTGACCCTTCATTTCTTTTTCTTTTCTTCCTTTATTCCTTCTCCCCTACTTTCCCTTATCTTCTTCTTCCTCCTCCCCCTTGATTCCCCACCCCCTTTTTGGCTCACCCGTGCTGCCTCTACCCCGACCCTGGCCTTCCTGCCGCCTCCCCTTACACAGATTCGGCCCCTGCTCCTAGCGTCGTCGCATCTCCAGCCCCGCCGGCTCCTCCCTATGCCGCGCACCCCGTGGCTTCGACTCTGACCACGCTGCTGCGCCACCATCAGCCGGTCATCCAGTCTCCTGCCTCAACACTTCCTCTACACTACCGCCTTGGGCCCCCTCGGCACTGACCCAGGCCGTTCCCAATCGGATACGGCTTTGGCTCCTTGCCTGCCGGTCTCCCTGCGCCTCCGACCTCAGTCGTCGGCACCAGGAGGAGGAGCTTCGGCAATAAGATAGGGAGGGGAGAGGGGCGCCAGAAAGGGGAAGCACAAGTGACCGGCACGCGCGTAGGAAGCGACATGACGGGTGAGAGGCGGAACGGTGGCACGGGAGGCGGAGTGGCAACGCGGGAGGAAAGAGGCGCGGAGCTAGAGCGGCGGCTCGGGAGGCAGAGCTAGATCGGCAGCTCGAGAGGCGAGGACAAGGTGGCTACCAGTGCTGGCGTGCTCGTCGTGCCACCTGTGCCCGCCGTGCTCCCCGTGCCAGGCCGGCTCGAGTACGACACGATTCACCGGGCCATACCATGCCGCCCGACATGTCAGCTTTCCAGGCCCGGCCCAACCCACCGTTCATGTCGTGCCAGCACGGCCTGCCACGTGTCGGGCTGAGCCGTGCTTGGGTCATGCTAGGCTGGCCCGGAAAAACACAGTCCATCTCCCACCTCTACGTGTAATGACTCTGTTTCTGAGTTCGTTGGATTTCCTTATAACTATCTAGCATGTTCAGCTATGAAGTAATATAGCTGAGTATATATCAAACCAATATATACTTATTCCATACAAACCAAATTTATTACAAGATACGGCATATCAGCCAAGTTTATCTAATAGGGTATCTCAGTATAAAATTTATACTACATTATAAGAGAACTTCTAAGAAACCCACATGCATGTTTGAGCTTGGATAATACCTAAAACCAGTAATCAACTTCTACTAATGAATCGTCAAAGTCTTCCTCGAAAGGCTCTTTGTTGACTTCCCAAAATTTTTCTGTTGATATTATAGCAAGTATGAGTACGACCGTATTCAACAAGTCACATTACGAAATGGTAATTAACTATTTGCCAGTATTTCAAGATAATAGGATGTGATGGTTTCATCATTATATTTGTGGACACAAATTTATTTGTATTGGGGGAGGGTCCCCGCGGCACCTTAGGCCCACAAGTAGCTTGGAGCAACGGCACCCGTTGAAGGGTCTACTCCGAGCTAAGTTCCCAAGTCAACTCCGGGTGAGATACGCAAGACCCACCCCGAAAGGGTCTGAGGCCAACCTCCGATAGGGTACGCAAGACCTACCCTGGAGGGGTCCGGGGCCAACCACGAACCAATCTCGGAGTCCTAGACGTGGCGGGGCCCACACGGGCATAAATAACGTAGATACCTTTAGGAGTGAGCTAGGCCCCGAAGGTAAACTTGTAACTTCATACATCTCCCTCTCCTCCCCCAGGGCCGTGCCGTGAAATTTGGAGGCCCCAGCAAAGCTCTAAGTAACAGCCCGCCTGGATGAATGGACATTGGACGAGCCGGCTGGCCGGCGCTCGGCGGAGACGAGACGAACACGAACTGACGAAGTCACGAATACAAGAGAGAATACGAAACGTCGTGGGGGCCTCGGGCTTGGAGCCGAGAATACGAAGCGCCACGCACGCGAAGTCGTCGCGCGGAGACGCGCGCGCGGACTCGAGCTAGGCTCTAGGGCTAGGGATGAAAACGGATCGGATAGTTTCCGTCGGATCCGGACGGATACGGATACGGGTTGTGTCGGATCGGATTTTTTTCGGATAGTTCTCGGATCGGATATGGATACGGATTTTTTTATCGGATACGGATACGAATACAGTAAACCTAGTATCTGTCAAATACGGATACAGATAATCCGGATAATACGAAACCGGATATCCGGGATTTTAGCCCGCCTTTAAACCGGATACGGATACTGATAAGCCTAGTATTCTTATGCTTATTTAAATTGCTATCATGGAGGACTTGGTGGATGAAATGGAGGAATGAAATGTTCTTATGCTTGTTCAAATTGCTATTATGTCATCATGTGTATTCTATGAATTGCACGTTGTTGCTACTTATGTAGTTATGTTATGATCGACTATTGGGTATATTTATTATGGATAAAAAGACTATGCTTGTTTAGATTTAATGAATATTTTGACAAAATAAACTATTTATGTATTTTTGTTAATTTTGGATGTATAGTTTAAGGGGTTTTCATGTTCCAATAAATATTCGTAACTGTATTCATTTCGATTCGTATTCGATCCGTATCTGTATTCGATATTATTCGTATTTGTATTCGTATTCGAGTTATCCGTATTCGTATCCGTATTCGAAAAAATATGAAAATAAATATGGTAGAGATATTATCCGTCTGTATCCGATCCGTTTTCACCCCTATCTGGCGCTCTGGCCTCACACGAATACATGTGCCTTCTCTTGTTGGGCTGATTTTTTGAGGCCCTGAAAATTTGGGGGCCTTGTACGGTCGCACGGCTTGCACTCCTATGGGCTCGGCCGTGCCTCCCCCTGTAAATAGGACATCTTGTGATGGAAGAGGGGAAGACTATTTTGTAACCTTAGATACTCATACTGAATACACTTGGTGTTTATGTGCTTTTCCTTAAGTTCCTTAGTATCCTCGGCGGTTTTCGTATCTAACTGGAGGTGCTTCTAAATTTACTGTCTAAATTCATACCGATAACAGTTTGCACTGTCTGTGGAGACTTGGTTGAGCCAGAAGCCATATCATCTAGGAAGATGAGAGCATGGAAGGTCGCTGGGCGCGTCCATACCATCCGCGCGGAGGCCGTCCAGATTCGGCTCCATCTCCGGTCTGCGTTCACGCGGAGGTCCTCTGGAACCCATTCGTGCGGATGCCATCCAGACTGCCCCGGGCCGGTCTGCGTGGAGGCCCTCCGGACCCTCCATTGGGCCTGCTCGGTGAAAAATAATCAAATGCATGCGTGCGCGCGCGCGCGTTGGGTTTCTTGCCGTTGACTCCTGAGAGGAGTAAAAGTCACCCAAGTGGTCGAGGACGGAAGAAGTAGCACGTGGTCCAGCTGTCCAGCTTGACAAAATCACCCAAGTCAATTGGCCATCCATTTGCTTTCCTAAATATTAGGGGGGTTTGGGGTAATTGATTTGGATGTCATGACCATAAGTTTATTGGGTAAATGGCTTCGGAAACTAGAAAATGAGAAAGGCCTTTGGCAAAACTTAGTGAAAAAGAAATATTTAGCTCATCAAATATTGTCTCAAGTCAAGCTGAAAGCTGGGGATTCCCACTTTTGGCAAGGTTTGATGGAAGTTAAAGATCTATTCATGTCTTTTTGTAAAAGGAGAAAAGGTAACAGGAAAACATCTAGATTTTTGGGAGGATTACTAGATTGGTGATAAACCTATAGCAATCCAGTTTCAGAGGTTGTATAATTTAACCTTCAGTAAGAATTCACAGTAGCAAGAGTGCCAAAGGAAAGGTTTGGGTGTATTAGGTTCAGAAGGCTTTTATTGGGGGGAAATTTGCAACAATGGAATAAATTACAGGAATTATGTGCAGAAGTAAAGTCACAAGAAAATGATGACACTATTGTTTGGTTACCTGGGCCTAAAGGGAAATTCACAGTAAGATCTTTTTACCAGATAATGAAAGTTCAACAAATATCTTTCCCGTGCAAGTATGTTTGCAAATTTAAATTGCCTCTTAAAATAAATTTTTTTGCTTGGTTACTTTTTGAGGGGAAATATCCTTACAAAACAAAATCTGGTGAAAAGAGGATGGAAAGGTGACACGAAAAATGTCAATTCTGTGGTTGTTTTGAAACTATGGATGTCTCTTTTTTTAGTGTCCACTGGCAAGATATATAAGAACAGTGGTCAAATGTGCCTTTCCTATTTCTCTAACCCCACATAATGCTGAGCATATGTTTGGACAATGGCTGGAAAGGTTTAAAAAGAAACAGAGGAAGCTAGTGGTGGTAGGAATTTCAGCTGTGATCTGGAGCCTATGGTCTATGGAGAACTAGAAACACAGCATGTTTCCAGTACCAACTACCACATCATCCATCTGCAGTTATCTTTACATATGTATATCATTGATCGGTATTTAACTATTACATATGTATAACAATGATAAATATATTTGGAAATAAAAGGTGTTAATACCATGGAACATCAACACTCGCACAACCACACAACCACGGCGTTGCCCTGCACGGAAACCTTCGACTCAGTGGATGTCAGCGTAGTCGACGGCACCGTAGGGCTGGAACCACTCGACAAGGAGCCCCTTCTTCCTCCTTGGGTCGCAACCCATGTCGCGACACAGCTGGTCGTTGTACCAGATGTTCACAGCGCCGAGGCACGACCTCCTGAAGTGCTCCCCGCTGCTCCTCTTCATGTACCTCCCCCACTCCGCCACGCTCTGCTCCATCTGCCGCACGCTCGGCAACCGGAACGCGCCGTCGAGGAATCGCGCCACCCATTTGGCCATCATCTCGCACGCGTGTATGTTCGTCAGGCTCTCCGAGTACCCGATCACCGCCATTTGTGGGATCCGGGGGTGCACACACTCCCTGTCCATCCACATACGCAGCTCTCGAGCTCAAGACTTTCTTGGCTTGATTGGTGAAGCAAACATGAACTCGTGACTAACCTGTAGAGGGGGACAGTGGTGTCCGACGAGCCTGCGACGATCTCCTTCAGCCGGGGTGACACGAACATGTCCCTGAGCTTCTGGTCGCCTCGGAAGCCGGTGGCGAGTATCACCAAGTCGGCCGGCACGCGCTCGCCGGTGCCGTCGAGCACCAGGCCATCCTCGCAGAAGCTGATAGACCTCGACTTCTTGATGACGACGCTGCCTTCCTTCGCCTTGTCGTAGAACCCGTCTGGCAGCATGGCAATCAGGCACGTCGAGACGGACCTCGCGAACCCGTGCTCCGGCTCCATCCCGTACTCCCGCATCGGTATCTCCTTCTTGTAGTATGCTCCCGTCAGTGCCGATATCAGCCACCGCTGCACAGACATCAGCTTGCAATTTCATGACATGGCAAATTACGTGTTCAAGGAGGACATGGTTCAGATGTTGCGTACCAAAGGTGCGAGCAACGTGGCGAGAAGGATGGACGCGAGGCCGGCGCCGGGTTTATGGACCATCAGCTCGGCGAATCGGTTCATGTAGAGGTACCCGATGTTCACCTTGCCCCAGACGTTTGTGTCGTGCAGCAGCCACTGCGGGCTTCTGCATATCATTGTGCACGGGTGCTCGGCGCCTGCCAGACACCGACATGGACCGGAGGTGTAAGCATATACGTACATCCGAGGCACTAGTTTGTCAGCTCGTCGGAAATAACGCTGTGTCTGCATAATCGACTTATTGATCGCAACTGACCATTCGCCTCGGCGCACTCGGCGACGATGTCGAAGGCGGACTTGCCCGAACCGACGACGGTGACGCGCTTGCCCTTGATCAGCTCGGCGGCGTCGGCGTCGTCCATGTCGGAGAAGTCCATGGAGTGGAGCGCCCGGCCGCGGAACGCGTCAGGGCCCCCGTTGGGCGGGAACGCGGGGACGTTCGGCACACCACTGAACCTCCCGATGCACAGGACCAGGAAATCGAACTCATACGTCTGTCAAACCCAAACAAACGCCGCGCTAAACGTCAGAAAACTTTGCTTCGAGCTTGAACACTAGCGCTTCTAATACCTGCGTGGTGTCGAACTCGCCGTGTCGCACGGTGAGGCGCCACTCGCCAGTGCCGTCGCCGAACGCCTCGCCGTTGCCGGCCCACTGCTCCCACGCGGCCGCAGCCGCCTCGGGCACCCCGACGTACTCCGCGGCCACGACCTTGCTCCGGAACCGGATGCACTCGTCCACGCCGAAGCGGCGCGCGTAGGCCGTGACGTAGTCCACGACCTGGTCGTGGCGCGGGTACCAGTCCGCGGACTCCGGCCACGGGAAGTCGGAGTACCGGTACCCCATGTTCGGCGTCTGGACCCTCGTTGACGCGAGCGTGCGCGTCCACAGGCCGCCGATGGACGCGCCCGCCTCAAAGATCACCGGCCGGAAGCCCCTCGCCAGCAGGTGCTTGCACGCGGCCACGCCGCTCGTGCCGGCGCCGACGATGGCCACCCTCTTCGTCTTGTGATCCATTGATGTCACGGTGCGGTGCTCCTTCTTGGAGTGTGCTTGAGCTGTGAGTGATCGATGCTTAGTTCAGAGATGCACTATTACTGTAGTGTCCCGATCCTTTACAAACACGACTACCTCGATACATATAATACTCCTCCGTGTACTACTTGATCATAATCAACATTTGGCTGCCGTACTGTTCAATATTTGGCTGCAGTACTGTTCAACATTTGGCTGCCGTACTGTTCAACATTTGGCTGCCGTGCTGATCGCCGTGGTTTTGAAAGAGGTTGCTTACCTCTTTGGAGAATCGGAATGTACTGCCGTACTGGTCATCTGTGCTTAAGTCAGGAAGCACGTGGATAACAGTAGTTAGGGTGGAGTATTTTGTCATCTCACAACCTCAGGTGACTCGGTCGCACACTCGCAACCATTTTCGCCATTGACGAAAGGAAAGGAATAAGTGTAGACTGGAAATAGCTCCGCTCATTTCGGTTTGAGTTTTTGGTT
The DNA here is from genome assembly GCA_036346245.1 of Bonia amplexicaulis. NCBI lineage: Eukaryota > Viridiplantae > Streptophyta > Magnoliopsida > Poales > Poaceae > Bonia > Bonia amplexicaulis. Next base: position 31,027 of record JAYGGG010000584.1, on the reverse strand, counting down.
TTTATTTTATTTTTCGTTATTCCTAAATTTTATTCTTTTCTGATTTTTTTAGCTTTTTTTGAGTTTTTTTGCTAGTTCTTTTTTTTCATGTATTCGTTTGCGTTGTCCATGATAGGCTAATTAGTTTTTTCTATTTTTATTTTTTTTAAATTTAGGTACGACAAATAAACCACCATCAGCTACAACGTAATTTTAGCCAGCTACAATACAATTTTAGCAATAAACCATCTTATTTCAGCCCAACTAAGCAGCATCATAGTCAAGTCAGGTCATTGACTAAACACCTCTTACTGGGGTTACAAAGATATTAGTGTATGACTTCGTCTATCAAGTTTTAAATCCTGATATTCATTTTTCATATATACACGAGTGTGCTTTCGTAGAAATTTTATAAGATCAATGCAGATTGCCAAATAGATATGTGTTAAGATGACACACTCGTGTAGCAGCGGGTATGTATGTTGGTACTTGTATTCCTGCACCTTCTTCGCAATCGAAAAAAGTTGTTTGACCCTGCAGCATGCCATCACAGTCATTTCCAATGACCGGCGTTTCCTTGAATTTTGCCTATGACATTTCCACCCCGAAAATATCAGGTGAGAAAGCTTGTGCGATCCTTGGCATCCAAGTATCCAACAACCCATGGCTTTCAAAAAAAAAAAAACAACCCATGGGAGGGCACGGCCGCACGGGCAAGTTTTCCCGGGCGGCGGGCGCGGCATGGTCAAGCTGTGGTGCATCCTGGTCAGGGGCGGATCCATATTTCGAATAGGGTAGACTTCAATTTGAGATATAGAAAAATATCTAGTATATAGCTCGGATAAATTCAGTTCAATCTGGATAATATTTTCATAGTTCAGTCCAGATAACCTAGATCATTTTATCATTAAGTCCAAAACGTAACTAAATTTTAGCTCCGCCACTGATCCTGGTCACTGCCGACTTGCCGTACGCCGACTCGCCGAGGAAGATTTGATTGACCGCACGGGCAAGTTGGAAAGATTCTCCAGCAGCATGCTTGAGGGTGACTGCCCGGTCGATCGCTGCGAACATTGGACGGCCCCAACAACCGCGAATTGACGGGCTGGTCGAATTAGCTCTCGGTATCAAGGCATGCAACACGAGCAACAAAGAGAACGACGACCAGCGAAAGGAACGTATTCACCCAAATTGACATGGCGGTTTTTAGGGGCATTCCTCGGTTATTTGTGTTTAGTATTTGTTTAAAATTTTAAATATATAAAATAAGCTCTAAAAATTACAAAATATATGAATAGTCTCCTGACACAACGTAACTCGCAGTGTAATTTTTAGGTAATTTTATCCATTGTGAATGTTGCTAAAAAATTCAAACAATTTTGATATTTTTACGAGTTTTTACATATAGCAAACAAGCTTCAAAAATTACGAAATTATATGTAAGTGCTTCTCAAGGTAAGCTAGCAAGGTGTGACTAACCCAAAAATTCATGTGCACACACATGGGCCAGGGTGTCATACACCTCCCTCAAAGGACCCGACGTCCTCGTCGGACCAACATACCCACACTGGGGCAAATAATAAGGATCTCTTCTCTTGACACATGTCCGTGCGTTCAGTGCCAGCACATATGCCATACCATGTGTCCACTCCGGGCCCACATGCGCCATGCGTCATATGCCCGCGTCCTTGACCCGCACGCGCCCATATAACCACGATAGTCGGCCCTAGGATCCAAACTGACTTAGGTCTAACCCCATTCTAGATAGTCCACGCACACGTAGCAACCTGCTTGCACTTTCGTCCTCGTTTTGCGCAAAACGGTTAACCGGGAGTGCTACCATTGGAACTCCTAGGCTTATATGTAAGTGTTTCTCAAGGTAAGTTAGCAAGGTGTGGCTAACCCAGAAAGTCATGTGCACACACACATGGGCCAACATAGATCGGGGTGTCACACCTAACACAAGTAATTTTACTATCATCCGTAAACACTTTTACCGTACTACAGTGGGAGAGTTATTGCACTCTTCTAAGTAGATCTGGCCTCCTAGGAAAGTTGGGGAGGGGTATATGGCATGCCGTGCTAGGCCAGGTCATGCCTCAGTACGATACTTTGCGTGCCGTGCCGGGTTGAGCCACCGTGCTAAGGTGTCGGCTGAAGCATGCTGACCGACACGGTCCATTTAATGTTTGTGTCATACCGTGCTTAGACGGAGCCAACAACACCATGCCTCGAATCGTCACCTCGACATAGGTCTTAAAACCTCCAATAATATGACAATAATAACACAAATACACTAGAAAATGAGTTGCTCTGATTACTTAATGATTAATTCACAAGATAATTAACAAATAGATTAAGAAATAGCCACCAAGTGTTTGCCAACAACTGGAATAATTAAATAACAGTGCGATAATGACAGCTAGTTAAATATTCGAATACTATTAGCTATTCTAACAAAGGTAATAAGCGATAGACTGCCAGCAACAACTCAAGAACTAGAACAAATTGATTACTGTCATGCTATTTTTTATTTGCCTAATCATTATCGAGCAATCTCTTAATCCCACAATGAATCATGTACAATCACCCAATATTAGAGATAATAAATAGATATAAATTATTTAACTAATACAACACATTGTACAATTAAGCCGAAAGTAGAAACAATCGATAACCAAAGGTAACTCATAGCTGTGGTGGTAATCAAAACAACAAGAAGGTCATGGCTAGGCATGTTAAGTAGACGTTGTCCCAGAAAACCAATCACAACCGCTATTTCGTGGTGTCGTAGGTGAAGTTAACAGAAATACAAAGCCTTCTTCATGGTTAGGGGCACACCAAAATCGTGAATTTGAGTTCAAGGCATTGTCACACAAAAGCAACCAATTCGTGCACGAGCCAGGAGCACGAACACAGCACCAACTCAAATCACCAAACTACGGTCAAGCCTAATGTGCAAGCACAGATTAGGCATGGCAACAAAACAACACCACCGCCTGAATTACCGTAACACAGAGGAGATCACTGAGGCCCAAAAGACCCCAGTTCGACCGCTGCTTAACGCACGATCACACTGGAGCACCAGCCAGCAGCACCTCAGTCTCACCGGCATCCTCTCCTCCGCCCTTCTTTACTGCCCAGGGAACAAAGGCATAGGTTACTAGAGGAAGAGGCTTGCCGAGACTGCCGCCACCGACGCTAAGACACACTGACCAGAGAATTTCAAATCCAAGCGGATCCAAGCAGTGGAAGAGAAAGAAAAGTAGAAGCTTGTCGATTTAACTCTCAAAAGGAAGGACACCAATATACGAAGAGAAGAGAGAGAGGTGGTGCGGCCGAACTGGCCAGCCCAAGTCTTGCGGGAGAGAGGCGTGAGGATCGAAACGATCCCCACATTCTCATCTTCTGCCTCTCACAGCCACCGCCCAAGCTAAGGCCTTAACCCCTTTGCTTCACAATGACAGGTGGGACCACCTGGCTCCTCCTCCACCTCTCTCTTCTTTTAATCACAAATTGGGAAATTCCCAAAATGCCCCCAAAGATCAACAAGCTTGAGCTTTTGGCTTGAGTGCTTGACTATTTATTTTCTTATTCCCTTCAGGGAAGGAGCTGCAGAAGATGAAAAATCTGAATGTGCTGGGCAAGCTTGCACCTACTGATCATCCATCAGTACCAACTCAACCCACTTCTGCTATGCACCTGCCATTCCCCACCCCGCCGGTGAAAAAAGTAGAAAATTCGGTTATGTGACTGCATAACAGGTGTTAAGGAACTTGGTGTTTAGAAACTTTCTTGCGATGAACTCTTGCCACCTGAATGCTGTGACGTGGTCCGGATGTGTTGCCTTTGTGAGAAATAAGTTGTTTATATCTATCTCGAGACTTGAGGCTAGCTCAACTGACGCACTCTCAAAATGGATTCAGATTGCTCCTGCTTGCAAAATGGATTCCAAGTACAAGGTTGATTGCTCCTGCTTGCAAAATGGATTCCAAGTACAAGGTTGCATCTTGCATGGGTAATCGTCGGGTGTCGTGCAAAAATCCTGGCATACATGTCATTTTGCCTCGTGTCTTGTTTTTCATCTTTTACACCTCTGGATTCATATGACCAATTCAGCATCAGCAATCAATAAATGTGTTAGTATTCGCTGCTGTCAGATCACTGTCTCGCCGTCGGATTAACTTGCTGTAATCTGACCGGCCAAGATCCACCATGGTAACAAATGTCAGTATCCAGGGCACGCATAAGAAGATTATATGTTGGACCAACTAAACCATTCCAAATTGTAGGAGCAAAATATTTATGTAACTGCTTCAAAGAAATGACGAGGTAACGTATATTCAACAAGTTGATGTGTTGTACTGACGTAGGTTGTACCAGTATTTTTTTGTGTCGCTTGCATCTTGTTTAAATTGCACGGGGGACATCCAGGTACGAATTCTGGCAGCCAAAATATGAGATGATACATATTTTTGTTTGGTTGGTAGAATAAGAGTGAATGAGATGAGCTAATTTTGTGTTTGATTGGGTAGCCTGTTTGGTTACATGCATCTTTTTGCAGAAAAATTCCTCGTAGTTTTTTTAAAATTCCAGTAAGATCTTGTAAGCTCTGGCCGTCCGATCATTCCTAGGGGTGCGCGCACATTCTAGTCCTCTCTCGATCCCCTTGCAGAGGCCGCCGCCTATCTCCCCGCCTCCCTTTCGACCTCGCCATCGCCGGAGCCCCGCATCGCCCTCGCTCTGCGGTGGTCGTTGATGGAGGTGACGGGGATGGCGATGGTGACGGCGGCCGGGGCTGTGGCGGTCGGTGATGGCGGCACGAGCAACAAAAAAGGCTGGTGGCCAGCCACACGCCGTCCTCGCGCTGGCCTGCTCCCCGTCAACGCTACTGGCTCCCCCGAGCCTCTCCTGTCCCGTGGTAGTTACGACCGACGACCTTAGGCCTCCTTTGGTGATTTTGGTGTTGTTGCAGTGTAGTTCATCTGGTACCAAAATTGGGTGGGGAGCGAGCTAGGTGGTAGCCACTGCTATAGCAGAGGAGAACGGCTCGTTGTTCTTGATATTGATCTTGGCGATAATCACACTGTTGCAGGTGTCGTTCACAATCCTGCAGCTGTGCCGTGCGGCCACAGACAAGCGCAAGGCCGTCAGACATGGTAATTGGAGCCTTCTTCATTAGTTATGCACATGTGGTCTTGGAAATGCTAGACATCATTGCTATTTGCTTGGCAACTTTTGGAGCACTTGAATTTTGATCTTCTCATGGTATTAGCTTATATGAGTAAATAGGGCATAAATAGTTCACCTATCAGTTTCTGCAGAATCAGGTTATCTGTAGGGTTTATTTAGCACTGGCCCTCTGTTGTTTTAACAAGGGAAAAGCAATTGATAGGCTTGTGATTATTTATGGTTCTACAAATGGACAGCTTTCATCCCCTTCGACCTCGCAGTGTTGAGTTCATTTCCTTTTCTTAGCACGTCTCATTGCATCAAAAATCAATACTAATCTCGAGTATTGTTATGCACTTAATTCTCATTCTTCCTGTTTTCGATCTTCTTCAAATCACTATTCACTATATACATGTGGCATGTTCATATCTAATAAATATTTTCTGCCCATCCATTTCTACATTATTGCAAGGTGTCAAGATTTGCATTATAGCAGAGATTATGAATACTGAAGTCTGAACTAAAAGGATTTGGGTATTACCTGCATGTGCAGAATCCTGTAACTGCATGCAGTAAATAGGTTCCCCCTTATATGTAGTAGCTAGAGTAATAGTAATCCACATATTCCTTATGTTCAGTTTTCATGCAGTTTGTCATCCAGCCAGCTGTGCTTAGGGGTGAAAACGGATCGGATATTTTCCGACCGACCGACCGCCGAATCCGAGTCGGATCGAATTCGGATACTTGTGTCGGATAATTGTCGGATTCGGAGTCGGATTCGGATATTTTTTTTCGGATACGAATTCGGATTCGGAAAAGAACTATCCGACGGATACGGATACTATTCGAAATTTTATCGGATAATACCCGGATATAATTTTCGGATATCCGGCCCAACAACAGCCTGCACTCTGCGGTGGCAAGCCCATCAGCGAGACGCCTCCCATGCATGTCCCCCAAACCCCAAAACATCTCCAGCCAACCAGAGAAACCGTAGGCGCTGGGAGCAAGACCCAGACAACGACGGCCGACGGACGCCCAGAGCAAGGTGAGGGGGCGGGACGACCGAAGCGCGACGACGGCGGCAACGGCGGAGGCAAGACCAGAGCGACAACCGCAAGCCGAGGCCTCTAGTCGCCACGCTTCTTCCCGGTGTCGGGCGACGCTATCCGGTGTGCCCGCAAGGACAACTCACCTCAAACCTAACAATTCTTTTGAGCAAACCCATTAGAAACCAAAACAAAGTAGCAGCCAAATCAACATCAAACCCGGTCGGATCCGAGGGAGAGGCACCAGATCCGGGCCGTAGGCCACGGATCTGGCGGCAGCGCCGTGCGGTGGCCCAGAGCGGCGCGGCATGGTGTCGAGGGGGCCGGCGGCGCAAGGAGGAGATGGGTCGGCGAGGTAGAGCGACGGGGATGGAGGCGCGGTGAGAGAGGGGATGGAGTAGGAGACGCTAGATCGGGGGAGGGGAGGAGACCTAGGGCGGCGCAGCACGCAGGGGAGCCGAGGCGGCGTCGAGTGAAGTCAGGCAGAGAAAGAGAGAGCCGAGAGAAGAAGAGCCAAGGGGTGAAGACGCCGAGGCGTCGGTGGAAAAAGAGAGGAACGGAGGAGGCGTGAGGCGGGGAAAAGATGAGGCGTCGGGAAGTGGAGAAAGAACAGAGAGCAGAGAGAAAAGAAAGAGAAGAAAAGGAAAAAGAGAAGGAGAGAAAAAGGGGAAAAAGTAAAATAAATAAGATAGGAAAGATAAAATTGTTGCATGCTAGATTTGCTAAATACAGGAAAACTCCTAATCATGTATTACGTAAACATTGCTATAATAGATGTGTCTAGTTTAAGTAAATCAATTGCAGGTACTTAGGAATCATGTAAATGCACATTAGCTATATCAACATGATACAAATTCCTTTAGAAGCCCGTAGATTAAATAGCCAATTAAAGAGGAGAAAAAGAAAGAGAGAAAGCAAGATGAGCATGAGTTGTGGGTAAAGAGATGTATATGGTGGGTAAAGAGGTTCGGGAAAGGATGCGAGAGGCCAGCGGACCTCTTTACATAGGGATATGATATAAGAACTTACCCCGTTTTCACTCTGTTAAGGAACCGTAATTATCGTGCCAACCATTCCCCCGTAGAGAACTTATATTGTGTTCCTATTGTGGCTTGTATGAATTTACCACTTATGTATAAACTTATGTTGTGTTACTAAAGTATAAGCTTTTGGAATTATAATTATTCGTATTATCCGCCTATATTATCTGTTTCCGAACCGAATCCGTTACATATCCGTCCCGACGGTACCGTATTCGAAACTCCGAATATTCGAATTCAGATTCAGATCCGGTCTTACAGTATTCGACTCCGAATCCGGAGAAAAAATATGGGTTAGGATATGGTTTAAGCAATATCCGACCGAATCCGATCCGTTTTCACCCCTAGCTGTGCTGAATTTTGAATGTTTCCTCTCCAAATGGTGTGAAATGCTACAGTCAGTGTTATTGACGTTTTACTGGTGCTACCTTTGACCATTCTACCCATGGTGAACCTCTTCATCTTTTTGTCCTCAGTTCTCACATTTCAGTCTTTTGACTTTATATTGTCTTAAAGTTGACCAGGAGGTAGTCCTTCAGCAAAAAATTTACCATTATATTTATCTGCTTTCATTTCACGATGTCTGGTGTTTAGGAGTGTTGTGCTTGAATTTTGCTTGCTTGCCAATGGCACGAGTGGACAAAAAGCAAGATAAATCTTCAGTTTACCACCGTGGTTAGTCATTTGATGGCTTCAGCTCGGAAGCTTGACGCTGAAGGCATTTATGTGTTGTTCCTCTTTATGCTGTGTAGTTCTTACTAAGGCCTCATTCATTTCGATTGGAGTTTTTTGTTTATTTTTTATTATTCCTAAATTTCATCTTTTTTGGCTTTTTTTTAGCTTATTTGCCAGTTTTTTTTTCGTATTCGTTTGCATTAGTGGGCTAACATGATTTTTCCATTGTTTAATTTTTTAAATTTAGTTACGGCAAATAAGCCACTATCAGTTACAGTGTAATTTCAAACATAAGTTAGTTTATTTTAGCTCAATCCAGCAGCACCTAAGTGATTGAATTCGGTACATTTGTGCAGTAACTATGCATCGCAAGAGTTGACTATTAGTATCCAATGACACCGTGCAAACTGAACTAAACTGATCAAGTTTCATTGTTACTGGAAGTCTGCCTTTGTATTCCATAGATGTTATGTCATTGGTTAAGTTTGTTAACTCTGGTATTTCATGCGAACAGGCATGATCCATCCTAACCAATATATGATAGAAAACCTATAATTAATATGTGCAGGTCAAGCACTTTTCTAGCCCTAGTCACAACCACCCCACCGGCCACTCCTCTGCCGCTACTCCCTCTATGCTGTCCTCCAGGTTCACCCGCGCACGATAGGTCGTGTCCACTACACGCCCACGCAATCGCGGGCTCGGTGGGTCATGCTCAACTGCTCATGCCTGCACCACTGTGGCTTGTTTTTTTGGGGTTATGTGCATCACACATGTTTGACAAATGGTTAAAAATGTACTAACATTATTCATTGCTATTGCAGTGCTTGGGCTTGCAGACTTTCAGCGGATCAGAGCTAGTAGAGGCAGACGACTGGCTTCGCTACATGAACAAGGAATTCGACACTATGGAGCTCACCTCCCAGGGGAAGGAGTTGTTCGCCTTCCAGCAACTGTTGGGGGATGCGAACCTATGGTGGGCCGAGGTTCGCAGCTCTCGCGGACCCCATACAGAGCCACCTACGTGGGAGAAATTCAACACCGCCTTTGCCTCTGAGTACTACTCTTTTGCCCTAACCAGGGTGAAAGATTTCGGTTTGATTCCTTGCGACAGAAGGACGGACAGCTGGTGGAGCAGTATGAGAAGATTTTCTGGGAGATTTGCCGCTTCCTCCCAGCAGCTGGTGGAGCAGTATACATTGAATGTACTTCCTAAATGAACAAGTTTTTTCCTATGCTTGAGCACCTTGGGGGTCCCAAGTTTTATAGCTCGGCGCAGTGTAGCGCGCATTTTCATCCTAGTTAGATTCATGCAGGGAGAATAGTATAGATGTGTGAATGAAACACAGTTGTTTTTCACATTTTCTCTTATCTTCCCATCACTAGTTCCTGCAGAATGCAGATGAACAACTTAGCCAAACAATAATGGCATCATCTAGCATTGCGCCTCAGTCATGTGGTTCGGCAGAGAAACCAGTCAATTCTTCACAGTTCCTGCACAAAGTAGCAGGAAAATTGTTAAGCGACAAAGAACAAAACGCTACTACTATCTGTATCACGCGTGACTCTGTATGAACTGGACGAAGTCACATTCACGCGTGTATCACAAAGTGGCCCTTCTCTTTGTTGTAGTGGTTTACCCATAATTTCCTTTTCTACGCAACCAGTGGCAGCAATGCTGTAGCCAAGAAACGTGAGCTATTACATTACAGTTCACACGATGCCTTCTAGGAAAGATCATAGATATTGGGACGTTTCTTACCTGTTTGTCCTTTCACTTTCTGAAACTTTGCTCAAACACCATCCTGAGTTCAGCACTGTGGAGTTCAGGCCCTCAGCATTGCCATCAGATACTTCAATCATAAAAAATCATTCTTGGACTTGACGACATCAACACCATCAAGGGGATCAAACCAATCTTCCAATCATACCATTAGCGCTGCAAACATCAAGGAAGAAGTAACTTCAGCAGCTGATAGTTTCAGAGTTTCATCACATCTGATGAGCTAGCTCCCTGTGGATACTGTTTCTGGTACATAGAGCAAAGCTAAAATTATATTCATGTATGAATCACTGCCCTTGACTCGGAATATTCAAATTCCCAAAGTTTGATGCAGTTCAAGTACAACTTGTGAGATTATGATTTCAGCTTATTTGTCAGATTCTAAGTATGAATGATTGCCTGCAACACTGTTGCATGTCTCAATTAATAATGTGATCCCACCAGTTCTTTTTTGAATAACTGATCCCACCAGTTCTGAGCGAAGTGTCTTGTGAGAATTGCTGTGTTGTACAACGTTATCAAACTACTTCAAGAAATACTAAATATTAAGAAGTGACGTACCCTCTCGACAAATCATACAAGAACAGGTAATAGATGGGCACAGAGCGCAAATCATTCATGCACTGTTTATTGCTAAGCAACAGTGCCTCTAATATTAGTTTTACATGTTCCGATGGCAAATTGGATCCTTGGTGGTGGTGACCCCTCGTGGGTCCCAAACATTAGGTGGACCTTGGGTTGGGGTGAGTGCCCACTCACCGAAGAATTTTTTAACAACCAAACCGGTATCTGGCTTAAGCAACAATGCCCCTAATATTAGTTTTACATGTTCTGATGGCAAATTGGATCCATGGTGGTGATGACTCCTCGTGGGTCCCAAACATTAGGTGGGCCTTGGGTTGGGGTGAGTGCCCACTCACCGAAGAATTTTTTAACAACCAAACTGGTATCTGATTGGCGGGAATTAAGAAGACCTCCATAGCTGGTGGAGAGCTGATCGTATTGGCATGCCACTAAAGAAAACCAAAGCTTTTGGTCGAATATGAGACAAGTAGCAAATAGATCTATTTGCAATGGGCTCTCTAGGGTAGTGACTGAACCAATATAAAAACGGGAAAGCAGGCAAAGAAAAGTGGGCACTGTATTTGTTTCTTTCGAGTGATGTCAAGGTAACTCACAGAGGAGCATTCTTGGTGCCTCGTACTTTATCTTGATGTCACTCTCCAACTAGTGTTTTCTCCTCTTCATCCAATTGATCCAGGCAATGTGCACCTCTCTATGCAGCAGCAAACAAATGCTACATGAACAAATACATGTTGGGCACTACAAAAACAGATTAGCTCAAGGAATTCAAAATGTAAAGGGGTGTGCTTCCATGCTATCCTACAATTTTCAGTGCGGTTATGATTAAATCAAATTAATAACAAAGTAAAGCTAGTCTACTCTTGATCTCTGATTTAAGCTTTAAAAAAACGAAACAGCACAGAAGCGCATTCAAAATGTAAAAGGGAGAAGAAAATATTCAAAGTTTATAAATAGTAGCAGTCGTACTGTGCTGGCTTGTTGCATTGCAAAGAGGCATCAAGATTCCTGTACATGTAATGGAATAATGAATCTAAGCAGTATATTAATGCTTTCCTTCCTGATCAGGGCACAGAAACACGTTATCATGGGAGGAATCAAGCAAACTGCAGTTAGTAAATATAGTAAGTTAACAAGTTAACATTCTGACAATCTTTGAAGCCCTTCCTTAAACTGGAACAACCTTGGGAACAAAAATCTATTGCTCTAGCATAATCAACCTTTCAAATTGGACTTCGGTACTGGTGATCACATGTATCTCCACCTAAACCACCATTATGTAGCTAATTAATTGATCTTTGTTTGGAACAATTTCCTACTTTTTAATCTTCCCAAGTAAACAATTATAGAAAACAGAAGCAAAGATGTCACAGTACAAAAAGATTAAATTAGAACACTAACCAATCCCAAATAGACAAGTAACAAGCCGTACATATGTAGCTTTGCGAGATGCAATCCTAGGAACAAGCACAATTTATGTTTAAATAAGCAAGTTCTTCTGTGATCTCTAGAAAAAAATTGTATAGCTCATAAAGCATCTACAGCTAAAAATAGTTTGGTGCCAGACAACCCCACTACCCATAATTGTATTAGGATCAAGGAAATCATTTTCAGCCAAAATTCGGCGAAATTCGTGAATTTCGGTTTTCTTGGCCCACTCCGAAAAAAGCCCAATTTGGCTAAAAATTTCGACCTATTTTCAATTTTCTGGACCATGAACCTCCAGCCCATCCAATCTTCATTACTGGCTCGTCCCCATCCTGGCTCCATCTCTATCTCTCTCTCTTGATCCCTCTCTCGACCTCCATCTACCGTCGTTCCCCATTGGCACCGGCAAGGGAGGGGGAGGCGGCAAAGGCAGGGGATGGGGGAGGCGGCGGCGGCAAGGGAAGGGGAGGCGGCGTCGGCAGGGGAGGGAGGAAGGCGGTCGCCAAGGGAAGGGGAGGTGGTGCCGGTGGGGATACGGGGGGAGGCAGCGGCAACAGCAAGGAAGGGGAGAGGTGGTGCCAATGTGGCCTCCGACGCTGGCAAGAGATGGGTAGGCAGTGTTGATATTTGAAATTTATTTGAATTCATTGGATTCAAACCACATTTTTTTATTTTTCGGCCGAATTTTTCTGAAAAAAAAGTGAATTTTTTGAAAATTTCAGATTTCTCGAAGGGGTCCAAAATTTTTTCTGAACCGAAAATGTTTTCCCTGATTAGGATATGAAGTCTTCTTGCTCTCTTTTTATCAGTGGTATATAAGCAATTTTACATAAACATTTGAAAAGGTGCTCCTTTTTAGCTTGGATATATACAGAAGCATATGAGATGACAGATGACAGTGCGACTTAAAATGTACTAACTCATTGCAAAGGGTATAACTCACAAGTTTCATCCACTAAGTATTTTTCTTTTATATAATTTGTTGCTAGACAGAAGCAAATATGTGTGTGTATGCCAAGGTAGTGGGAAGTGGGAAGATACTAAAACTCGTACCTTTTCAGATAATTGTCCCGGAATCTGTGGTTTCCCGTTCATGTATAGTGAGGACAATTTTTATTTGGCCCTACACAACTATACTAGAATCTCCAATTAGTACACCCCCCTGATCCCCCCTCTCTGCAGTCACCACTGAGGTTAGACCTGTGCCCTACATTTGAGTGGTGTTGCATGTGGCCCCATAACCAACATGGACTGATTCTACCAACAGCCTTCACATAAGATACCAATGGTTAAGCTACAAGCAATTGTTACAACTATGTACAGCTAAATGGTTTTATACAATCCTAAAATTTACTACAATGATACCACATGAGCACACATACAATCTGCGCAATAGGTAATTAGTTCTGTGACAAAAACAGCCTTCCCTAGTTTGTCCCCACCTTGCAACCATCCATGGAATTGCAAAAGAGGAGATTTCATACTAAGAATCCTTCTCAAGCCACATAATTACCCATACAAGTTGGCTTTAATATGGAAGTGGGTATGGTTGGATTCCTGTGTGGTGCTGGGCCCCTCAGCGAGGGAAAGATTCTAACAAATAAAGAATAGAAAAATGCAGTGGTGGGCCCATAAGCTTCGTTCTTACGACAAAACCAGAAAAAGGAAGGCAAAACCAAAGCAAGGCCACGCGGCGTGTTCAAAAACCCGGCGGTTACCGAGATTTGTATCCTTGCCCACGCCAGGCCAAGCATAGCAAATTTCTTTTTTTTTCCTTTTCCATCTTACAGCAGCAGGATTCATCAGATACCTTTGGAATGAATGGTGGGGGGTGTTCTGGTGGAGCACTGAACCTTTTCTAGAGCTATTTGTTGGAGGCTAACACCGAGATAGGAAGAAGAGAGAAGACCCTTTTCATGACAAGAAGGGTGGCATACTATTACCAGTGAGTTACTACTCTACCAAACTCTTTCTTTGCTTCCTTTCTGCTGAAAAAGATGTGTTATCTCCTACTACCCACACCCTGCAATCCAAACACACGCACATCTCACACAAAAATCTTCCCAAAACTCCCACCCTCCAATACTTCCCTTGCCCAAGATGTACATGGAACTTTGCTTCTTGATTCCTAACAGGAGAGAAGTATTGTGACTTGCATGCTCAAGCGTTCTTGTTATCATTTCCAAGACTTATCTTTCAGGCTCTAACACTGATTCAGTATGGTAACAAACTGTGTCATCAGATTCTGAAGGAAACTTTACCTGTATGGAAGAGGGAGACCCCCGGCCCAGCATCTCTCTGGCTCGCACCCCGTCCAAAGGCGCAGCAGTCGACTTGGATCTCCTTGAGCAGCTGCTCTCCGGTGACAACGCCTGGCTTGAAGTGGCGACCAATACTTCACGCTCACCCAACTTTTCTGCTTCCCCCTCCAACATCTTGTCAGATGCCACAACCACCACCACCACGCCTGCAAACACCGGGTGGATTCAGTCGAGTGGCGCAAGCTCCTTGGTCCGGGAACGGTTCAACCAAGCACTAGCCTACATCAGCGAGACACAGAGCGACGCCGATGTGCTTGTCCAGCTATGGGTGCCGGTCAAGAGTGATGACGGGCAGTTGGTGCTGACGACAAGCGGGCAGCCATTCACTCTTGACCAGAGCTCGGATAGCCTCATAAAGTTCAGGGAGGTGTCGACGAAATACCAATTTTCTGCAGATGTTGCATCAGAGTCCTCACCGGGGCTCCCAGGGAGGGTGTTCATTGGTAGGCTCCCTGAGTGGTCTCCAGACGTTCTTTACTTCACCAGCTATGAGTACCCTAGGGTGAGCCATGCACAATATTTGGACGTCCATGGGACGATGGGGCTGCCGGTGTTCGAGAAGGGGAACTACTCGTGCTTGGGTGTCATTGAGTTGATCCTGACCAGACAGAAGCTTAACTTCACCTCTGAGCTCAATACAATCTGCAGTGCTCTCCAGGTAATGATACCTCACTTAACCTGAAAGTTCAAAAATTTAGTATGCTGCAAGTTTATTATCAGATCAAATCATCAGCCTAGTTGCACAAAAGGAGTACGTTTGGTGTCACCTGTGATACACACAACTATTGGTTACAGTAGGAAATAAGTGAGTTTTTTTTCTAGATTTGGGATTTCTTAATGGCAATGTTCTTTGCAGGCAGTTAATCTGAGAAGCACAGAATTTTCAAGCATTCCACACATAAAGGTAAACAGCAAAATAAAATTGAGAATATTGTATCACAGCTTTGAGTTTTGGAAAATATCAGGCATTTCATTAGAACTGAACAATCTAATACCTCTATACACACACACCCAATCGTGGTAATGAATCACAATCTAACACATGATGTTAGCATGATTTGGAAAACAACTGTTAAAATTGCATTTCTAAAAAAATATATATATCGAATTGTTCTATCTACAGTCTACCCTAACTCAAACATAAAAGTAAATGAGATAAAGGTCTTCAGACAAAAAAATAGCTGTATCTCCTCATGACTTCATGGCCACTCTTGTTGATTATCAACCAGTTCAACAGTGCTTCCTACAAAGATGGTCTGCCAGAGATTCTAGAAGTCCTACAAGCAGCCTGCATCACCCACAAGCTACCATTAGCTCAGATCTGGGTCACATGTGCTCAACAAGGGAAACGGGGCAGCCGCCACTCTGATGATAACTACCGATACTGCATCTCCACCATTGACGCAGCATGTTACGTGAATGAACCCCAGATGCAGAGCTTCCATGAGGCCTGCTCTGAGCACCACCTGCTGCGTGGGCAAGGGGTTGCAGGGAAAGCCTTCACCACAAACCAGCCATGCTTCCTACCGGACATTGGATCTTCAACTAAACTGGAGTACCCATTGTCGCACCATGCTAAGATCTTCAATTTAAAAGGTGCAGTGGCAATCCGATTGAGGTGCACACGCACTGGGACAGTGGACTTCGTTCTGGAATTCTTTCTGCCAGCCGACTGTGAAATACTCGAGGAGCAGAAAGCAGTGCTGGATTCCTTGTCGGGCACCTTGCGAAGTGTTTGCAAAACTCTACGTGTGATTACCGACAAGGAGATGGAGGATGAGGCGATGTTGGAAATGAATGAGCTGAACTCATTTAGTCCTCATGGGAAGAACAAAGTTGAGTTGTCCTTCGGAGACAATGCAACAGAACATAGAGAGGAGGCCTCTTGGACAAGTCTAGCAGGGACTTCACAGAAAGAATCAGATTTAGTTGAATTACATGTGCATGGAATGTTATCACCTGGAGGGCAGGGTTCATCTCTCACTGGTGCTCAGACAACTGCAGAAGGCAGAAAAGTAAAAAGGCGTACAAAGACGGAGAAGACAGTGAGCTTGCAGGTTCTTCGGCAGCATTTTGCTGGTAGCCTGAAGGATGCAGCAAAGAGCCTTGGAGGTGAGTAATAGTAACTCATCAGATAAATGCAAGATTCAGCTATGAATAGTTTACTGTTTCAGTAGATACCATCAGTCATTAAACTATAGCAACACAAACCATGAAGCCAGCATGCTAAATTGAATGCTCAATAAGAAAATGTTGTCTCCCATAAGAAAGTCAACCATCACATGCATCTTATAATCAAAAAATGAACATTCTTATCACCCTTTTTCGTGATTTGTGCTATTTCCATGAAGGGAAAAAGAAGGGCAAAATTGATGTATAGCTTCAACTGTCATAACAAATAAATAAGCTATCTAAAACTAGTTAGCAGATGTACTGTATAGTTTTGGCTGGTTGAACAGGCAAAATATAGCCTACAATGCATCAGTCTCATAAGGTCTCATTCATTGCTTATAGCTAAACAGCAACTTTATACATAACAAAACACTCGATTATATAACAGCGTTTGAAATCTTCAATATGGTGATCTCACCCTCTAGTATAAAGATAAGATATATGTAATACACACCTTTACATAAATAGACCATAAACTAACTCATCATGTTGACATGCTACGTTGCTTTCTAGAAGTAGAATAGCTGGTTTTGGAGCTCCATGAGTCAACATAGGCAAAATTATTCCTTTGAGACAAAAGAAAGCAGACAGCATACCCATCATGTGCACATTGCATCTCCAAGGTGTGATCACTTTCCTTTTCCTGAAGGAATGTCTAATGCTTATACGTGCTTGATCTAGTGGCAAACATGTAAAAAGAAAAAACAATCTGTACTCAAGTTGGCTGCATATATGCTCACCATATTTTTTGTCTCTCACAGTGTGCCCTACCACCCTCAAAAGAATATGCAGGCAGCATGGCATAACCCGCTGGCCATCACGAAAGATCAAGAAGGTAGACCACTCCCTAAGAAAGCTGCAGCAGATCATTGATTCAGTTCATGGAGGAGAGACAGATTTCCAGCTTAACACTCTGTACAAGGATCTCACAAACACCTCCATATCTGACAACAATTTGTCAGGAAGCGTCACAGTTCCTCCAACTAACCAGAGCAATCTTACTGACTTTGAGAAACACCAGCACCACAGGCTAAGCAGCAATGTGCCATCAACTTCACACTCACACTCATCATGCAGCCACAGTTCTGATTCGAACCCCTCCTGCAGTGGAGCAACAAAACATCCACCACAGGTTGGACTTGATCTGACGAAGTCAGGATGTCCTGTAAAACACAGCCCTGTCCAGAATCTGCAAACAGAAAACGCTTCAATTAATGAACATTTCTCAGTTCTGGAGGCACCGAGAGATCTTTTACAGGATGTTACTGAAAAGGCTATCAGTGGACAGCATTCTTCTCGAAGCCCATCATCCCCCAAGCAGAATACAGATGTAGGTATGAGAGTAAAGGCCACATTTGGCTCAGAAAAGGTGAGGTTCAGATTGAAGCCTGAGTGCAACTTTCAAGAACTGAAGCAGGAGATAGCAAAACGTATGAGTATAGAAGACACGAGTTCTTTGATTGTAAAGTACTTGGATGATGATTCAGAGTGGGTCTTGATGACATGTGATGCAGATTTACAAGAGTGCCTTCATGTATATAAACTAGCAGATATCCAAACAACCAAAATTTCAGTTCATCTAGCTTCTAGTCCAGCAACAAGGGCCAATATTGGTCACACTTGTTTGTCATGAAGGCACCATAGGCCTCACCAACTTGTGGGATTTTTTTTAGACCAGAGACCAACAGGCCCTGCCTTGAAGTTTGTGGGATTTAACCAGAAATCTACCAAGAAGCGGTGCTTGGTTTTACCCCTGGGAAATCAAAGCCCCTTAGGCGAGTTCAGTCACTGAGGGGAGAGAATCCATGTTTGGCAGCCCATACTAGGTACCAAGTACCTTCACCAGATCCAGTTCTGCAGTTAGCTGGATTAGTCTTGATCTGTTTCTGAGGTTAGGAACTGCTGATCTATCATACTAGAATACTTGACAATGGGAAAGCCAGTTCTAAATATTAGGATACACTGAATAAAGCATGCATTATCTTGTAAATACTCTCACTGATGCACCTGAAACTCTGAAAGACAGTGCAACTTGATTGAGTTGATATGGTGAAATATCTCTAAATCAGGTTTGCTCCAAATGTCTCTTGGTTCTTGGAATGCTGATGTGCAATAATCCTTTATGGCTTCTTTCTGATTATTGATCAGCTATGGTGGTTCCTTCAGAGGATATTACAGCATTCTCCCCTCACCTGAGTAACCAGCAGCAAGGCATTCAGTTCTTCAGCGTGCTTTCTCATTCAATGGAAATGAAGCTATGCTTCTGGAAATACAATTTTCTGCAGCAATTATTCTGGATTAGTTATAGATATAGCAGGATAGGATACTTTGTTCAATTTGTTTGTCCTTAAAAAGTTAAATATGTATGGTACACTCGTACCACTACCACATGATGTGTCTCTTCTTTGGGAATACTGTTTGCTGCTGTAGACACTAGAATTGTTTTCTTTGAGAAGCTTTCATTTTCTTAACTGTATTGTCAAATATCAATCTACAGATTGAATTAGAACACCACACTAATAACTTGAACATGAAAGAAACTAATGCCATTATTACATCTAAAATGCAACTAGCGTCAACAAATTTAAGTCCATGCTAACAGGTAAATATGTGCTTTTGTAAATTGTAATGAGTAATTTTCAGAACTACAGAGTGTGAGAATGTCAACAGATATCGAACCATTTAGTTTCATGTTGCCCTTGCCGATGATTCCAAACCACGCAACAACCAGAATACTGACATGTAGGAAGCGTAGTATATGAAACATACTGCAAACATAAGTAGATGAACCATACTATATTTGTGGATGCAATACAAATCAAGCTCAGATCTAATAGCTATTTCTCACCGAAATGTTGTTCGGTTTAGAAATATTCCTCCACAGTATCTATTAGTAAGGTCAAATAGCATAGAAGGTACATCATTGTCGTATCATATCATGTATATCTCAAATGCAGCGACTAATAAATCTCTTTGTAGAACTGAGACAATGGTTCCAAAAGATAAAAGTATGAGACATGCAAACAAATGACTACCTAAGTAGCAATGATTCAAATTACTAAAATTTACTTCTCTGCTGCATTTGTTATTTATTGTTTAGCATCCTCCGCGTGCCTTCAAGGATATTTCCAATTCCATCAGAAGCCAAGATTATTGCACAAGAAACAATACTACTGCTCATATACACCCTCTGAGGCTTGTGGCGTGCATCTGCTGCAACTCACCTCTCCCCCGCATCCCAAAACACAAACCAAATGTCACTGACACCGGCAGAGTGAGTGAGCAACAAGTGGAGGCCATCCTTACATTTTCAGATTTAAACTTTAGCTCCTCCAAACCAGGATATCTAAAGCACATTTCAGAACCTTTCATTCCTGAAGACAGAGAGTTGCTGGTCAAATTTAAGGCCAGTGACCTGAGAATGGATATTGCCACCATTCTGAATATTTCTAGCATTCTCACTTGGTTCCCAAACCCTCCTGAAAACCTTGTTGTGAATATTCTGGTCCTCTGCAATGCAACAAAGGTGACAAATTATTGTCCTTGAAAACAGTCTGCTTGTCTTCACAATTTAGCAACTCAACAGCAATGACATGGTGTTGTTATGAATATTGTGTGTATATTGATATGAGACCCAAAGTGTCATATATATAGGAGAGTACAAGAAGATATGCCATATAGAGATAAGGCATATATGGATTAGAATCCAAACTCTATCTCCTAATACAACTCTATCTCTATCTCCTTAACACCCCCCTCAAATGCAAAGCGTATGCAATAGCATTGCATTTGAAAAAGGGTAAACACTAAAGGGGTGACCGGCGCGAAGAGCGATGACGCGAGGCGCAGCGCGAGCAGCTCCGAGTGAGAGGAGCAGAGGCGGCGTCCGAAGGCGGCGATGTGGGGAGGCCGGATCGGCGGCGGAGAGGCCGGTGCCTCGGCGGCAAATGGAGGCGGCGAGCACGGAGGAGCCATGCGAGAAGCGCGGCAGCGGGCGCGGAGAAATGACGACGCGAGGCGCAGCGCGAGGAGCTCTAGGTGGGGAGCAGAGGCGGCGTCCGGCGGCGACACGGGAGGCCGGATCGGCGGAGAGGCCGGCGCCTCGGCCGGCGGCCGGGCGGCGAGCACGGCGGAGCCATGCAGTAAGCGCGGCTGCAGCCTGCGGAGACTGGGAGGCCGGAGAGGCATCGGATCCGTCTGGCCGGCGGCAGTGAGCACGGTGATGGTCGACAGTGGAGTCGAGCGGGCGGCAACGGCCGACCTCGACGACGGAGTCGGCAGAGCGGCGGAGTCGAGCGAGAATCGGCGACGGCACGACCTCAAGGAAGCCGATCCGACTCGGCCAATGAGACACCGCCACGTCCCAAGACGAAGTCGATGAGCATCTCGCCAGGAAGCCAGCAAACGTGGCGGGCAGAGCCGGTCTTCACGGCGTCGCTCAGGCGAGCGGAGGGCACGCAGAGGCCCGAGCCGGTTTTCACCAACTAGTAGAAGGGGCGGTGCACCAAAGGAAGCCAATGTGCATAAGGAATCAAATTAAAGAAGCAGCAAGACGCAGCCCAACACAAAAGCCATCCCCATCCCGCACTATCTCTCTGTCTTGCTCACTCCTTTCTCCCCAACATGCCTCTCCATGAGAGCATTGTGGAGCTCGATCCGGGCCGGAGGAGCAAGTGCAGGGAGCCGATGGCGATGTAGGAGCGGTAGAGGAGTGCGTCGCGCTCGACGAGCTCGTCGGGGGAGAGGGTGTGCGCGGGGACGGACTGGCTGCTGGTGATGGCGGCCATCTTCTTCCGCCTCTGGTCGTCGCGGTGGGCCTCGCTGTACCTGCGCGAGGTGCTCCTGGTGCTGCAGCGGTTCAAGGCCGCGCGGGCGGCCGTGCAGGCGGTCGGATCGTCCAGATCGTGCAGGCCGTGGCGGTCTGGAGTATCCAGATGTTCCAGGGCGGCGCATGCCAAGTAGCGAGCCGAGGTCGGAAAGGAGGCCGCCATGGGCGCGCCACGAGGTTGGCCATGCCGGCGGCGGTGGCGATTTAGATGGTCTCGGCGACGCGTCAAGGAGATTGCGCAAGTGGTTGATGCTCGAGATTTCTTTCCACACGAGACCGAGGCCAATGAAGCGTTGAGACGCCGCCGTGAGGGGACACCACCAAGACGCGGGAGGAACGCCGCCGCGTCTTGGAGATCCAAGATCTCGCCGCGGAGCTTGTCCGGAGCGCGTCCACCAGCGATCTCGTCGGCCGATCGCGGTCGATGGTCTGCGCGATGGCCATGCCCACGCTGTGCGCTACCGATAACCGAGATCTTGGTCAGCGCCGCGGTGGGGCGTCGGCGTGGAGGCGATCGGCCACGGGCGGAAGAAGCGACGACGAGCGAAGGCATCGAACCCAAGCTCAGACAGCGACGAAGCCTTCTTCATCTCCTGCTTCTTCTTCGGTCGCAAATGGAATTCGAGCGGATCGGATCTGTGGATTTGGGGGGGTCGGCGACGACAGCGCCAAGTGGAGCGGCGACGCTCTGAGGCGATAGTGCCGAGACCAACGGCGGCGAGCCGGCGCAACCCAACAAGATGCCGCCCCCGGGAGAGGAGATCGATCCTCCCGGGGGCAGCGTCAGCGGAAGACGAACGGAGGCTAGGTATGTAACCTATGCTCTAATACCATGTTATGAATATTGTGTGTATATTGATATGAGACCCAAAGGGTCATATATATAAGAGAGTACAAGAAGATATGCCATATAGAGATAAGGCATATATGGATTAGAATCCAAACTCTATCTCCTAATACAACTCTATCTCTATCTCCTTAACAGGTGTCACAGGCAAGTGTCAATATTACATCGAATAGAATGACAGCATGACCTTGAGTGGCGTCATTGCAACCAAGGACTTTGCCTTTGATGGTGGTGTCGAAGTCCCTGAGGTATGATTTGTTGGGCCTGCACTGAGCCTGTGAGCCAACTGGCTTTGAACCAGCAAGAAATGACTTACAGCCTTACCACGTCCCAAGAATTACTCTTGTTCTAAGCTCAGCGGAAGACACTTGAGGGGGCCCTCATACCGCTTGAATCTCAAGGATACCCATGCTGTTTCAGCCAAACTGTAGTTTAGAGAGGAAGCAGACAACTTCTATTACTTGATGACAAGTGTACAGTTGGTATTCAGGTGCATCTACATATCTACATAGATCTCCAGGACATCCCTGTCGGAAAAGGAAAGGTTGAAAGTTCCAGGACGGACATTTGAAATGAACCCTGATACTGGCACTAACGCTGGTTACGCTACTATGATAAACTCCCTCACAACCTTCATGCTTTTGGTTTGTGTGAGATATGGCTTCCTTGTAAACAAGATGGAGGTAGTAGCAAATCTAACAGTGCTCGAAGAAGAATCACATGCCAAACTCTATTTCAGTTGTTCACTGCATACCTTAAAGCCTGGAAGGTACCAGATCTATCGTTCCATTTCAATGACCAATATCTACATGTTATAGACCTCCACCTCAACTTGCTCTCCAAAGATACTGCTGATATGATGTTCTGTGCTGCAAGTTGCAACAGAAGACAGCGATTACATGATGAAAATTGATCTCATTCAAGCAGGAGTGAAGACTGAAGACATACTGTCATATTGTCTTCTCAAGCATCAGATATACCATATATGCTGGAGATAGAATTATTTTGTGGGGACAATGTGTCCACAGCAGGGTTAGAACGGCGGTCACCGTCGGTAATGAGTGTGTTTTAGGAATGAGCTGAGTTGTATCTCTATGCTAACTGCTAAGGTTCTAAAGTTTAAACAAAATCCGATAATATGCTGCCTTTATGTGTCCTAGACTATTTGAGCCTTGGCAAAATGACTTATTGCAACAAATGCACCTTAATGCAATACGAGGAATTAATCTTAAGGGAGAAAAGAATTCACAACACACAGATATAAGAAGACTAATTAAGGTTGCTGGGGTATGCATATCAGAAACGTGATTAAACCAAGCATTATAGTTTGCGACAAGCTACAACAGCAAAATAGAGTCCATACCAAAAACATGGAAATCAGGGCACTGACAATAGCTCATCGATCTACACTTTCTATAATCCCAAAGAGGACAATGTAAGCAACTAAGCATGTGGACTAGCAATGGTAAAAGGCATAAGCTAGATGTAAAAATACAAAACAATTTATCTATTTATTTTCCGAATGAGCGTTTTGTCGACATGCCAAACTAACCAAACCAGGTACATTGTTCATAACTAATAAGCTTAACAAGCATGGAAACCCGGCACTGGTGATACGACCAAGTTTGTAACAAGGAGTTACTCATTAATTAACTCATAAAATTTCAAGAAACAAGGATACAAACACTATACTACAAGAACACAAGAACGTTAGAACCATACACTGAAGGTTAGTCCTCATCCTCGTCACTCTCGTGGCTGAAGTAGTCAAGTAGCCTTTCCTCCTCTCCTTCTTCACCGCCTTCGCCTTCCTCATCGGCTTCCCAACCGCCTTCTCCTCCGCTCCCCTCGTGTCCACCACCGACGCCCACCTGTCGACGAAAGCCGTGACGCCATCCTCATCGTCCGATTGCCACGAAGCCCGGCCCCCGCGACCGCCGTCGCCACCACCACCGCGGCGCGATTTCAGACGGCGGCGGCCTCCGCGGGGCCCGAGCTGGTTGCGGGGGCACTCGTAGGAGAGGTGGCGCACGTCGCCGCACTCATAGCAGCGGGACTTGTCGCGGTAGACACGGCGGGATGAACTCGGCGGCGCGACCGTTGTCCTCCGCGATGGAGGCGGAGAGGGTGCGGCCGTTGAGGACCTTGCCATGCATCTCGGCCCAGGGGCTGCCGCGGCGTCCTCGCGGCGGACAAAGAGGACGAAGGCGACGCCGCGGATGCGGCGGGACCCGCGGTCCTTGAGGACGGTGACGCGCGACGCGGCCGAAGCGGGAGAAGAGGGTGTGGAGGTCGGGTTGGTGAGCGCGTAGTCCAGTTTGGACACGTACAGCGTCGACTTGGACGGCGCGAGGCCGCCGAGCCGCCGCCGCCGCCCCTGGGCTTGCCGCCATGTGAGGACGCGGGGCGCTGGAGGAGCGGGTAGCGGTGAAAAGCTGTCGTCGTCGTCGTCGCCGTCGGAGTCTGAGCCCTGCCGCCGCCGACGAGACATTTTGCCTGCGGTTTGTCGGCCCCTTCAGGATGTCATCTTAGGCTCCGTATGTTTGATGATGGGCTAAATCGTAATTGGCCCGAGCCAGGATAGAGGATGGATGGATATGGGCCAAACTCTGCTTACTTCGGCCCATGAGAGGCCTTGAGAATTTGCCTTTTTCTTTTCAGCGTTGCTTACACAAAATCATGACCACAAATGACATCAAGCTGTTTCTGCCAAGAATCCTGGCGTCTTGCATCAACCAGATAATTACTCGTACTAGCCTACTAGAGTACATTGCTAAGTGTTCAAGTATTGCAAGGGTCAGGTGTTGCTCTGATGACTGATTCTCCTGACCTGACGTCTACCCTTGTTTCTTTACAATTCATTAGTGGATTAGTCGTACATAAAGGCTCGATCAGTTGACTGCAAAGACTTCAGCTTAGGAGAAACAAAGAGGGATGACCATAATTCCATAAGAGCCTCGTGTTACGATTTGAGAAACAGTATTAAAGGTCATGCAAACAACCCACCTTAGGAAAATAGTATGATACACTAATGACAGATGAAAAGAAATAGTGAAGATTTGCAATGTGTGACTCCTAACCTCATGTCTAACTTCCCCTATTTCTTTGCAAAGTATAGAATCTCTTGATGATCAAAACAAAGATATACTAGTATCTTATAATGTGACATTATCTCATGATGAAAACATCATTTTCTTCTCAAAGAATTTTCTCGTGATGATTCTTTTACGATCATAACAAGAGGACTGAAACGGTGACTGGTGTGAACGGGTAATCCATGCATGGCATGCACATCGATCGAGCTCCCAGTGCCTCTTCTGATTCACAACACCACATGGAACTTCGCTCCATCCAATTAATTGGCAGTTGAACTACGGATAAAGCAACAAGTGGCACTCATTTACTAGCTAACGACTTGACACGTGTATTTAAACTCCTCGACCTTCTCCTTACCCATGTACTCAGGCTGTAACCACCTCCTACAAACAGGATTACGAAACAACTCAAAACTCAGTCATGCAAACAGTGAGAAAAAATGCATTGTTCTTCTTTGATCGATGAATTCTATTGTGTTTCATCAGACATGACAAGACAGATTTGGTTCTTCACAGGAGGAGTTAAGCACTTTAGGCTTCATGTCGACATGCAGTGCCGATGCATGGGGTGCATCAAGAAGGTCGAGAAGACGATGGCTTCCATTGGAAGTTTCAGTGGTACAGTAAACTGAACCTCTTCTTGTGTGTGTGTGTGTGTGTGTGTGTGTGTGTGTGTGTGTGTGTGTGTGTGTGTGTGTGTGTGTGAATACTTTGCTAAGCAATGTTGCAACATTTTGCTTGACTGTTTTCCATAGGAGTCCAAACTTCAGTAGCAGATGTTGATACTGGGTTTGTCACAGTGGTTGGGAAGGTGAATCCAACAGAGCTTTGCCACTGGCTGAAGAGGAAGACAAAGAAAGATGTCAAAATTGTCTACCCTGATCCGCTAGTCGAGAGTCACAAACAGGTACTTCTAGCTTGCGTGCAATAGAAGAATGAAAGGCAATACGATGTTCTTGAATTTCCAAAAGAATGTATTTTGATGTTTACTTTGGCATCCACTGGAAATTGAAAGAAGGATCATATATTCATATGTACAGTTGCTTACAAGAAGGGTAGTAAACAGATCAAAGCGCATGAAATAGAAGTTGAGAAAGGTATTGGACTAAAAACCATGTAAAAATCTGGCAAATATGCAGGACCAAACACTGAATTTAAACAACTGACTGCTAATAACAGTTAAGGGAGTTACAGGGTTCTTAGTTTAACTATGATTTCCACAACTCCAGCTAAACCTCTACATGCTTGCAGAAAATGATATTGGTTCTGGGAAGCAGTTCAAAACTGGGGACACTACACCTCAGCTCCACCACTACAAGATCAGATGTCCTGGGATCTAGTACCGTCAGGAGTACAATCAGTGCACGAGAACCTACAGTTGATAGAGGAGAAGATCAGGGACCAGAGAAGGTCAGGGATATGTTGAAGGTCAAAACCTGGAGAATGAGCTGATTGCAGTCAAGTGTGAGCTTAAACAGTCAAGGAGAGTGATCAACAGTAGTAAACAGGCTCTGCTAGATAGTGCTTTGAATCAGCTCGAAGCCTATAAGAAACTAGAAGAACTCAGTTCAGGCACTATGTGACTGAGACTACAAGTAAAACTATGTCAGCAAATTTCTTCTTAGTGCAATTCTGTTTTGCTAGCTGGCAAGTTAACTAAACCTTTCTCGAAGTTTTATGTATCTCTGAAGACTGTGCCCATTGTTGTTTGATCTATGATCTATCGAGAAACTATGGATGCAAATTTTCATCGCACTAGAGCAGTGATCCTACTCGATCTTGTGGTGAAATTCTCGCTGCCTTTTCTTCTTCTTTTGAAAATCTCCATGTGGTTTAGGAACCATTGGGACTTAGATGACGATATCATAGTAGAATTGGTTGTTTACACGGAATTTAAGTTTCAGCAGTGATCTTGCAACACACAGAAATGAGAACTGTAATTTGCCTCTATAGATGTTCGTACTTAACATGGTGTTCGACAAACTGAGAGCTGAGAACTAGAGCCATTTGAGGCAGCATCGAACAGCACATTACAATGAAAGCACTAAAATTTTCATACTTTATTTTTGCCACTTAGACATTGAGGAGCTGGGAACGCACATAGTAGTACAAGATAACAAGAGAGCAGAGTCCAAGGAACGAACTGATGCCCGTCAGACATGTGGCCTATGGTCGCCGTCGTCGTCGAGGCGAAGCTTGACGCTGTAGTCGCAGAGCGCGTTGAGGATGGCCGAGACCTTGGTGCGGTTCTTGAACCCCTTCTTCTCGACCTCCTTGGCGGCGTCGGCGTGTATGGGCTCGCGCGCGAGGCCGTCCACCTTGAGGCGCATGGCGAGAACCTCCCCGACGCCCACTGCCGCCTTGGCGTTGCAGGTGCGGCCGCACTCCAGCCCATCCCGCAGGCGGCGCAGGGGCTTCTCATGGCTTCCATCTTGTTTCCTGCGGGTCTACCAGCAAGCTGCTGCGAGCTCTGCCAAGAGCGACAGGATTCTGGTATGCGTTGTAGGCTTGTAGCATCCGTGTGGGGGCCATTGATACAGGGTCGTTCATGTAGCATTTTAAATTGTAGTGATCCTCTTTTTCTAATATAAGAATGAATGCTCTTCAGTTCGTCTCACAATGGATGTGAATTAAGTTGGGCCATGCGTCTTTGTGTCTTGTTCTCAACTGATTTGATAGTCCTTACCTGTGACTTGGGTCTGCGTCGCGGTTCTAAAGTCTTCAAATTGTTCAAACATAAGAATACATAAAGAGCTTGTATAAAAGAGAATATTATTCTCATCAATACAAAGAAATTCATTAACAAACAAATTCACCTATTTATTTAAAACTTAATTTTACTCTAGTCATTAAACCTTTTGGTGCTTCACCAATAGTTAAAAAAGTTGGAGAAGACTAGACATGGTAGTAATAGAGATATTCTCATCAGCCATGCTGTCGCTGACGGGCGCTCTCGGGCCTGGTCGGATCACCGTGACCGCAGCAGGTCGGCGGCGACGGTACGGGCCATCTTTCATTCCTTTGTCGGTAAAGCAAAAGGTCTGGCAATCTCTCATACGACGAACAAATTACGGCAAGACTTCGTGCTCAAGCCGGCAACAACCAATGGCAAGTTCGTAACGCCGCAGGGCACTGGGGAGGAGCGGCCGCGATTACGCCATCTGCCTCGCCGAGTTCGTGTCCGGCAACCATTAGCATGGCGGCAGCGGCGGCGGAGGAAGACATCGACGTCGACATGGAGGAGTTGCGCCTGCGGCTGCTGGCCAGAGGAGCGGCACGCGCGGCTGCTGGTGGCGGCCGTCGACGCGTCCTTGCAAATCTTGGAGGACCTGACATCCGGGACGAACGCCTTGCTGAAGATGGCTCTCCCGTGGGCCTCCGCCGCCCTCGTCACCGGCTGGAACTTGATCGCCCGCGTCATCATCTTCCTGGCGGCTGCCGTCAGCATCCGGTGGGACGAGCACCAGCTCAAGTGGGCGGAGGCGGTCCAGGCGGGCGGTGCTCGAGTTGACGGGCAACGACGACCTGCTTCCACTCAAAAGATTGGTAGATACATACAGTGATGTCAAGAGTACGAGCTGCGACGTGGAATTGCACATCCAAATGTCAACTTCTGCATCTCTCGGTCTTACTCCACTGCAAATGGAATCGAGGATCGGATCCGTGGTTGGGGTCGGCACGCTGCCAGTGGGCGACGCCTCGAGGCGATAGTCTGAGACCAACGGCGGCGGCGCAACAACAAGATGCCGCCCGGGAGAGATCGATCCTCCGGCGCGTCACGGAAGACGAACGGAGGCTAGGTATGTAACCTATGCTCTAATACCATGTTATGAATATTGTGTGTATATTGATATGAGACCCAAAGGGTCATATATATAGAGAGTACAAGAAGATATGCCATATAGAGATAAGGCATATATGGATTAGAATCCAAACTCTATCTCCTAATACAACTCTATCTCTATCTCCTTAACGTGTCACGGTCAAGTGTCAATATTACATCGAATAGAATGACAGCATGACCTTGAGTGGCGTCATTGCAACCAAGGACTTTGCCTTTGATGGTGGTGTCAAGTCCCTGAGGTATGATTTGTTGGGCCTGCACTGAGCCTGTGAGCCAACTGGCTTTGAACCAGCAAGAAATGACTTACAGCCTTACCACGTCCCAAGAATTACTCTTGTTCTAAGCTCAGCGGAAGACACTTGAGGGGCCTCATACCGCTTGAATCTCAAGGATACCCATGCTGTTTCAGCCAAACTGTAGTTTAGAGAGGAAGCAGACAACTTCTATTACTTGATGACAAGTGTACAGTTGGTATTCAGGTGCATCTACATATCTACATAGATCTCCAGGACATCCCTGTCGGAAAAGGAAAGGTTGAAAGTTCCAGGACGGACATTTGAAATGAACCCTGATACTGGCACTAACGCTGGTTACGCTACTATGATAAACTCCCTCACAACCTTCATGCTTTTGGTTTGTGTGAGATATGGCTTCCTTGTAAACAAGATGGAGGTAGTAGCAAATCTAACAGTGCTCGAAGAAGAATCACATGCCAAACTCTATTTCAGTTGTTCACTGCATACCTTAAAGCCTGGAAGGTACCAGATCTATCGTTCCATTTCAATGACCAATATCTACATGTTATAGACCTCCACCTCAACTTGCTCTCCAAAGATACTGCTGATATGATGTTCTGTGCTGCAAGTTGCAACAGAAGACAGCGATTACATGATGAAAATTGATCTCATTCAAGCAGGGAGTGAAGACTGAAGACATACTGTCATATTGTCTTCTCAAGCATCAGATATACCATATATGCTGGAGATAGAATTATTTTGTGGGGACAATGTGTGTCCACAGCAGGGTTAGAAACGGCGGTCACCGGCCGGTAACCGGATTTCCCGGTGGATATCGGGAAATAAAAACCGGCCGGGTTTTTCCGAAGTGCATTTATATTTGTGAGTCTTTTGTGATTGCGTAATGCACCTCCTAGGTTGGTTTAAACCCTTTTTGTACTAGATCACCTATTGTATGAACTAAATATGCTTCGAAATTGTAACGTCCTAGGGTCCAAACCGGCTTAGGCCTAACCCCATTCTGGATAGACCACACACACGTAGCAACCCGCTTCCACTTTCGTCCTCGCTTCGCGCAAAACGGTTAACCGGGGGTGCTACCATTGGAACTCCTAGGTTTATATGTAAGTGCTTCTCAAGCTAAGCTAGCAATATAGGACTAACCCACACCCTCATATCCACACACACATATGGGCCATCATGGGCCGGGGTGTCACATACACCCCCCTCAAAGGACCCGACGTCATCGTCGGACCAACATACCCACACCGGGGCAAATGATAAGGATCTTCTTTCTTGGCACGTGTCTGTGCGTTCAATGCCAGCACATATGCCATGCCGTATGTCCACTCCGGGCCCACACGCGCCATGCGCCATATGCCCGCGCCCCTGACCCGCACGCGCCCATATAACCGCGAGAGTCGGCTCTGATACCATTTGTAACGTCCTAGGGTCCAAACCGGCTTAGACCTAACCACATTCTGGATAGGCTACACACACATAGCAACCCGCTTGCACTTTTGTCCTCGCTTCGCGCAAAACGGTTAATCGGGGATGCTACTATTGGAACTCCTAGGCTTATATTAAGTGCTTCTCAAGCTAAGCTAGCAATATGGGACTAACACACACCCTCATATGCACACACACATATGGGCTATCATGGGCCGGGGTGTCACAGAAATATCCCAAATTCAACCTATTCTTATGTTTCCCGGTTTTTTAGCGGTTTCTCCGGTTTTTTTGAGCGGTTACCGGTTTCAAATTCAAATTTTAAAACTTGAATTTTGACCGGGTTTTCTCCGTTTTCATTCTGCGTAGGCCGAACTGAACGCCGCCTGGTTTAGGCCGATGCTAGGTTTGGAACCTTGGTCCACAGTATACACTTGATGACTTCGGACACTGTCACGATTATGCTTGAATAATATGACGTGTAAACTCTAAGGACAGAGTTTAGAATTTTGTAGATAGAGGTTTTG